>CACVCL010018474.1:0-128919 GCA_902729485.2 Mus minutoides | reverse complement strand
GTCAACAGTTATGGCACGCAAAGCCAGCCAAAGCAGGAACCTATTCACTCTGTCTGTGGGGTTGTACTTATATCCTTTCTAAACGTTACACATCCTCTCCCTTGTGACTGCTTCAGCAAAACACCTTACAACATAACTGAGTCTCCGAACAAGCTACAAATTTCTACTTCATGTATGTCTATATTTCTAAATTATAAAATGTGTCACTATATTTACATGTTTCAGAGTAATGTAAGTATATATGGATGGAATCACATTTTGCCTTTAAATATTTTTATTTATAGGTATGTGTGAGTGTATCATATCTGTAGGAGAATTATGGGTCTTCCAGAGCTAAAATTACAAGCAGTTGTAAGCTGTGTGATATGGATTTGGGAACTGAATTCTGGTTTTCTGGAAAAACAAAAATCACTGATTTAACTACTGATTTTTCTCTAGCCAATTGTTCTTCCCAAATATGAACCTGCCATCGACAGTTTTATATCAGATTTCATTGTTCCACCTTGAATTGATCTTGCACCATATTTTAGTAAGTTATTTACCTTGATTTAATTTTCCTTAATTTTCTTCTATAAAAATATTGAAAAAGCATGTTATTTTTATGGGCTAGGATACACATGGACCACTGCGCACTTGTGGATGTCAGAAAGCAACTTTGTGGAACTTATTTTTTTTTCTACCTTTATGTGATTTCAAGGATTTCTGGCCCCAAGATTTGTGTGTCAGATGCTTTAAGCCTCCGCACTATCTAGTGGACTCTTTTTCTACCTCTAAAGTTTCAGTTTGCAATTTTATAGAAGTAGAAACTATTTCATTTGACATTTTATGCTTGCTTTTCTCCTCCTTGTGTCCATTGTATCTAATAGATGGGGGCACATCTTAAGGGCATGTAATAGATGATATTGTAGAGCAAAGGTCAGGAGAAAATTAAGCTAGAAGTATGATTCTTATTAACTTGATGGTTGTGGGATGCTATTCAAACTTTCCATGACTCAAATTTCTACTCCTTAATGATATAATGTGAAAGTATTACTTAGCAGATCCACAAGTATTAAGTTGATTTGTGTGTAGAAAGTTATTTTAAAGTATGTACATGAACATATATGTGCAGGTATGTTTTAGCAGCCATCACCACCCACAGCAACTAAACATTATCATCAGCATTGTCAGTTGCTATAGAAACACTGAGACTAAACTGACTTTAGGGTGTCAGGCAGGGAAAAGCTTCTGTAAAAGGCACCAGATACTGAGATATTGAGGAATTATAGCAAGTATAAATATTGGTCAAATCTTTTGCAGCCTCTGGGCCTCGCACGGACCACCACGTACACAGGGACATGGATAAGTGCCCATCAATTGTTAACTGTTGCACATTGGAAAGCCCTTAGGCTGCTGAATAAGATGAAGACAGGAGAAAATTCAAGTGAGTCATTAGCAGAAAGGAAAAAGTAAGATATAACTTTTTTTAAGGAGAGACAAATACAGTAATTATTCTATTCTACTAAAGCACGGAGTTTTGTTCAGTTATTTTCAATAAATTTTCCTTCACTTGCTAGATACATTGTTAGACATTAATTGGTGCCATACACCAATTAGAAGCCAAATTGCACAATGCAACCTCATAAGAAAACTAATTTTTCACATGAGTAATTGCCATCAGGCTGGATTTGTTCTTTTTAGCACAATTGCTTGGCCTGTATTAGCAATTCAAATAATATTTCATAATTTTTTTTTTTTGCCCGAGTAAGCCTGTAAATTAGTGAAAGGGAGGAGAGGTTTAATGTTTGATTGAAAAACTTACTTTTCATGGATTTGGACTGTATTTTTACTGTACACTAGCTAATATTTGTTTGATTAAAAAACCTTTGAGATCCCAAAGTATTGACAATGGTAAAATACTTATTTTCACAACAGAGTTTAGTGAATACACAAAATAGAAAAAGTGGTGTTCTCTAAATTTAGGTGATATAAGTATAAAAGATGAATTTCCCAAATTTTAAACAATATTCATCCCTATAGCTTCAAGCTATTAATTTCTATTTTTAAATCTGTTTTCTATCATTTGATCTTGGGTGCTTAAGGGTGATATCAGTGGAATGACTTACCTGGAAGGATAATATAATCATGGTACCAACTGATCTTAGTCATTGAACAATATCAGAGATAGGTTGGGTGTTAAATATTTAGATCACTGTCATAACTTGATTTGGAATTCTTTGAGGGGGCAGTTAGAGAAATGACTCAGTAGTTACGAGAGCTTGATAATCCCCTAGAGGACCAGGGTTCAGTTCCTAGCACCAACATCCAGGATCACAAGTGTCTGTAACTTCAATTCCATTTAACCTGAATATAGATATGGTGTACATGCATGTGACCTCTATATATATTTGCAGAGTTTTAAAGTAAATAATGTAAAGTAGACATTTAAAATTTTCTGAAGCAGGTTTTCAATCTAGTCCAGACTAGCTGCTGACTTACTGTGTAGCTAAGAATAGCCTTGAATTTCCTCCAATTCCTATGTGCTACCCCATAATTCTAGAATTACAGGGATGGCCTACTACACTAAGTTTTATGCAGTGCAAAGTTTGATTACAGGGCTTCCTTTATGCTAGGTATACACTCTTATCAACTAGGCAACATCCTCAGACCCTTACTTTATATTTGTAAATTTATTTTATTTTTATTAATTCTTAATTATATTTTTACTATTTAAAATAATGTCTAAATTTACATATATTTTGATCATATTCTTTCCCTCACCCAAGTCCTTCCAGATCCTCTTCCACTCTCTACAAACCCAACTTCAACTTATTTATTTTAAAAATCCCAACTAATATCCAATGTAAAAAACAAACCTCTCCAAAAACAATGAAATCATAAACAAAATGGAAAACAAAAACAAAAAAGAAACAGAAAAACAAACAAACAAATGAAGAAACTACAAATCTGTAACCAAATAAGTGCACAAAGACTATGGAGTCAATTATATGATTTATTACATATGTGTGTGTGTGTGAATTTATATGCATATGCATTACACCTAATTTAAAACTCTTTTTGTGTCTTATGTTTTTCTCTCTTGTACAAGGACCTTTCAGTGCAGTCTACCAATTTTTAAGAAAGGTTACTTAATTGCCCAGATTGGATTTGCTGGCCCCCAGGAACTACTGTTGTATCATGCTCATGTGATCATGATGATAGCTTTGGAATTATTCTGAATATGATGTGCAGAGCTCCTGGCCACAGAGAATTGTCCAGGTGTTTATTCCAGGATCACCAACACATAGGCTGTAGAAACACCAGGACTTCTGTTTTCTTAGCTCTACCTCATGCTTGGCCTTTCCTCTTCATTCCTGCTCATACTTTCAGCATCTCTGAAATTCTGTGCTTACTGTATTCTCCCCACCTTCATTCCTAACCCCAGACATCAAGTATTTCTTCCAAGATAGTCAGCAGTTCCATAAATATTGCTTTTGCTACCATAACCCTCTCTAAATCTGGCTGTCTCAGTTTATCCCTAAATACAAATTTCCTAGTTGCTAGATCTTCATTTGCTATTATGCTACCAAGAAAATCCATATCACTCTTGTATTTGAAGTCCGTAGTGGGATCTGCTCCTTATTTTACACATTATATGCCTTGTTTCTATGAACTGTTATACTGAGCTAGTAATTCGGATTTCAATTTAGCGTAAGATTCTCTTTATTTCATTTTAGTTGCTTTCTTCATTATATATAATTCATCTAGTTTCCCCCAATAAAAGCAAATGGTAATTCAAAATATTTTCCCTGCTCATTTATAAATTCTACTAGAAGGAAAATTCTCTTAATGATTTTTCATACTGCATAAACAATCATTAATAAACAGGTTCATATTTATTCACTTACATGATTTGATAATTTTTTCCAGTTAGATTGACAGGTACTTCTATCATCTGTTTGTTATAATTTTTCATCTCTCCTGGACAGGCATTTTTCGGTGAAGAATAGCCGTTCAGAGAAGTCTATACTTTTACAAGCATTTAATAACATGTCCAGCTTAGGTCATATGACACAAATTTATGCTTAATTTCCATAAACATATACCTTTTCTATATAATATTAACATTTTCCAAATTATTTTCTTATGAATTTTTATCTTGTAAGCAAGGCATTTTTTTATCAATTTAAATATATAATGTATAGCAGTGGCTTTTTCTTGATTAACATCATTGATTTTCCATAGATTAAAATGAACCAGTCATTGTTTTTTTTGTTTTTTTTTTTAACAATCTGGTCATTGAAATGTATGGGGCTGTTTCTGGATTAAATGTGGTACAAGAAAATACACATTTACCTCCTCTGGTTACTGTTGACATTCTAATAAAGTTTGAGTACAGATTTTAAGTTAATATAGACCTACCAGACCAATAAAATGGGGAGAAGGTAAAATAGTTGATGAGAATTGTCAACCCATGTTGGGAGATACAGTTAGGATAAAGAATTGGCCCCTGATGAGAGTGGTCTCTGAGTGAGAAAGATGAAGATGAAGGGCTTGCAACTGTGGATGCTGGGGGAATGTGGCCAGTTGATCTTTTAGAAACTCTGAGATTTTCAGGAACTGGAAATTTTAATAGTGTGAGAAAAATCAATGTGATCGAGTAAACAAAACAACCAAACTGTAGGTTAATTCTTAAAGAGTCATTGCTCTTCTCTTCCATTTGCCTAAAATACCCGAGACACCAGGCAGAGTGGATGGCACAATGGAAGCAGAGGTCTGAGAAGAGATTTATCCCCGCACAAGAGGAGGCCTAAGTTACCCTAACACTCACCTTAAATACAACTGGCAAATACATAATTACTGGAGCTCATTTGAATCTTCTTCTGTGGGAGCAGTCATAGAATGGTTTGCTCTATATTGAGATATGAGTATCTGTAATTTGACAAACATGCAGCAGGGAACCAACAGCTTTAGTGATGTGAAACAAACTGCAGTCAGTGTGTATGTATATATTGTATGAGATAACAACAGCAACAACAACAACAGGATATCAGAAAATGACAACCATGTATTCTTTGTAAGACATCTGTACCTAAAAGGTGGAAAGAAAGGATATTGAGGAGAAAGAAATAAACGGGAGGAATAGTGGGCATAGTGGAAAGCCTATGCTTAAGTTGGTCTTATTAAGAAATAAGAAAAAGACTTTCCGAGGACAAATTATAATTTATCTTTCTCAGAACAATTTTAAAAATTAATGTTTAAAATAGTTAGCAGGATTCTGACATTAGAATATTATGTCAGAAACCATAAAGTAATAGAGAGATGGTGATGTGATCTTCAAGATAAGAGACATGACATTTAATCGTCTCTCAGAAAAATAAAGGAATGAAGATAAAGACCAACTTTCAAAGAAATAATACAAAATATGATTTTAGACTTGGGGGTTAGGGAGGTCATTCAGGTTGAAATTCTTTGCTGCTGTTGAGAAGCATCTGAGTTCAGGCCACAGCACACTCATGGCATCTCCCAACTGTCTCTAAAGATTTCCAGGGGATCTGATACATCTGATCTCTGTGGTCTCCACACATGCACATACATACACTCACGCTCATACATAGACATATAACTTTAAATAAATGAGTGTTTAAAAGAGACTCTTAGACATTAGATTTAGGAAGTTACAGAGATATTATTTAGACAAGAAATAAGAAAAGTGTAGCAGATTATTTACATAATTAGTTATCAAAGCTAGAATGCAGAGACATATTGTCCCTACAGTAATGGAGAACATTAGACACTGCCTTGCTATTATGCCAGCCCTCTTTAAATAATCTTGTGGATGATATTTAACCTAAACAAAATAGTAAATGAAAGTTGAGGGACGCATGAAATGCTAAATTCATATCTCTTAAACTATGGCCATGATAAGATTTTAGGTTAGAACCTTTGCAGTAAGCTCAGAGGAAAACCAGTCCTGTTTGGAACAAAAAGACAGAAGGTTCCAGATGGGAGATATTCAAAAAGAAATAAATGGATAAAATGTGTTTCAATCTTGAAAATTCAATGGAAAGACCTTCTGCCATTTATATGAAAAAAGAACATAGCCACAGAGAAAAAATAGAATTGCTTTTTAACATATAAATATGAACTCAAGGAAATCATTCCAGTGTATAGGAGTGAAGCTTAGGAATAAACAACACTGCTTCAGACAATAGCCATCTCTAGTGACTTACTGATTACTAGAATTGTTAAAAAGATGATGAAAAGAATGCCCTTTAGGAAGCCAAAACAAAATATAAAACTTCATATTATTTAAAGTGGTTTAATTAAAAAAGCAACAGTACAACTATATGATACTTTATAAGAATGAACAGCTGAAATTTAACTATGTTGGCCAGTCACAGAAGGATGAAGGAAGTCTAAGAAGAAGCTCTTCTTGCCAGATTGCCTCTGTTTATTATTTCTGACTTTAAAAATTATATATTTCTGTGATTACCAAGAGAGACTAAATTTCAAACTACACTAACCTACTGATTAGTAGAATAACACATCAACGTTTTCTTCTACCTGGATAGTATATTTAAATTAAAAAAAAAATATCAGGAACTTATCTGTCTTCTGGAAGATTTTCAAAAACATGCCATTATGTGATGATCTACATGGCAACTGGCAGTATTAGATGTTCAGAGAATTCACTTTCTGTACTGAATTTATTTTTAACTACCATAAAATCTTGTTGTAAATGAAAAATCCTTAGATAGGGAACTCTTAGGGCAATTGTTCTTTGGAGATGGTATCTACAAAATGTGATTATCTCTAATGGAATTATCCTAAGAGGTAATAAACCAGAGAAAGGCTCCTGCAGAGAGAGTCCTTTAAGGTGATTTAAAGAGGAAAATGCATATGGTTATCTCAAAACTAATGGGGGAACGGGTTTAAATATCAGTCAATCATGGCCCTTAATGATTCTAGAAAAGCAGAATAGAAGACTGGATGGAGAAAGGAGAACTGGCGAATACAGACAATGCAGCTGTTTTGCATGTCAGTTTTATGATTCCTCAGCTGTACTGAGGCCAGCAGACAGTCCATGTGTTACTCATGGATCCCAAGAATAAAAGCTATGTCACGCCATGTAGAACCCGGCTGGCAAGAGGCAAAAACTGGGAGAAGCATGAAAAGAAGCCAATACAGTGGCTTTTTACAGGAATATATGGTTAAAAGGGCTAGAATACGCTTCACTGAATCTCTCTACAGATTTTGCAATGGAGGCACTATTTCTGTGTTTCTGGAAGCTGACGTGTGGATGATTGGGATTGTGAAATATTGAGTGAAAGGTTCAAATAATCTGTGTAGATTGGTTACTTTGCATGTGCTCTGGATAAGCCACTTGTGATTGCTAAAGGTTAGCTTGCCCTGACATAGGCATTATTTCTGCAAGAAAGTCCTAATTAAGAGTGAACAAATAGGGGCTGGGAGGAAGGTCAATGATTGAGAACATTTGCCTTTCTGGGAATCATCTGAATTGGGTTCCTAGCACCAACATCAGAAAGCTCAGAAATTGCTTGTAATTCCATTTTAAAGGGATTTGACATTCTCTTGTGGCCTCCATGGACACTCATGTCCACAATACACAAACATATACACACTTACACACACATAGACACACAGACACGAAGACACAGACACACAGGCACATACAGACACATGGCACAAATACACATGTACAAACACACACACATGAACATATATACACTCAGACATACACAGAGACAAGCACATGCACCGACACATTCATACACATGCAAAAACACACATGTGAGCACATACAGACATGCACAGCCTAAATCAAATAAGCCTTTAAAAGCAAAAACATAAAATAAAATACAACTAATGCATGAATCTGTAAAATGCCAGATGTTTCAGTAAGGACATATGACTAAACTCAAGTTCCAGGAGGCTGTTAGAATGAACTAAGCATTCAGGAGGGTATGCCTCCTTTCCTATACCTGTCTAAACACATAAAGAAAATTATTATAATGCATCACAATATACTAATAGAAAACCTGCAACCAGAAGAAAGAAAATGTTCTCACGTGGACACTGGCTCTAAAAGAATGGCAGACTTAAAAGCAGCCATATGACTGAGTCTTAACCCATAGGTCATTCTGTATCCCCAAATTTGTATGATTGTTTTAATTTGTAGATACCTAGAAGTCTATTGATTTCTCAGGTAAATATTGATGCAATTACAAATGGACCTCAGCAAGAACTGCCTAGAAAAGGTGTGTAAATTGACAGTGTAAACAGTAGAAGCAAAGATTTATATATGTGACCTTGCCAGGCTGCAGTATAAAATGCTTTAGTGAGTTCTCTTATAGGCAATCTAGATCCTCCATATTCCATCTTCTACTGGGGATCCTTTGCATGGAATAAAAAGGATCAAGAACTGGGCACACACACTTCAACAGATAATTGACAAGTGTTTTGTCATATCTCCATTCAGCATAAAGTGAATCTGGGTTGCATATCAGAGAGCCACTTTTCTTTGTTCACTTTCTGGAACTTTCTAAAGTTGCCTGCTTTTGATATAGGCTTTATAACAAGAAAAGTGATTCAGGCCCCTCTTGGTTTAATCATCATTTTTTTAGTTTGTTTTTCTGGGACAAACTCACTTGGTGGTCCATGTCAGCCTTCAACTTGCCATCCTCCTGCCTCATCACCTCAAGTGTTAGGACTGCAGCTATGTACCTCCTGGCCTGTCTCCACACACAGCCTCCTGATACCCTCTAGCATTTTTCTGTTATATTGCACCCAGCACTTCACTTTTCAAGCTGGTCTTTGATTTGCATTGTTATTATAATTTTATTTATGCTTCTTTGAGATGGGATTGCTGTAAATTTGAAGGATAGCTTTGAACTCATTATGTAACCTGGACTGACCTTAAATTGTTGGCAATACAGTTTCAGCCTTCCAAGTNTGATACCCTCTAGCATTTTTCTGTTATATTGCACCCAGCACTTCACTTTTCAAGCTGGTCTTTGATTTGCATTGTTATTATAATTTTATTTATGCTTCTTTGAGATGGGATTGCTGTAAATTTGAAGGATAGCTTTGAACTCATTATGTAACCTGGACTGACCTTAAATTGTTGGCAATACAGTTTCAGCCTTCCAAGTGTTAATATCTTAGGCATGTACCATGCCATTGTGATTTTAATTAGTATTTCTTTTTAAAACTCTAATATAGTAAATGATGATGACATTCTCACTACACAGACTCTAAAGCATACAATGTACAAATATAAAATAAAAGTCTTTATAGCCCTTCCTTGACACTCCCACTGATTTCATAAACAGCTTCACAGGTTTCTCTGTGACTAGATTCAGATGATATCCTGGTCTTGTTTTGGAAAACTCCAGTTAGGATCACATCCTACACTTCATGCCGAAATCATAAAAAAAAAAAACAAAAACAAAAACAAAAACAAAAACAAACAAACAAAAAAAAACAAGCGTGGGATTGCCAACTGTTGGTGACTCTTTTGTAGCAAGATTATTATACAAATATGAATTGCAGAAAAATTTAAAGCAACTTGATAGTTTTTTGCTTCCAGAATTTATTTTTAAAAATATTTGTACTTTTCTTATAATTTTATGAGTAACTTATACTAATTGCCTTTTTATCCAATTTGTGTCTAAGTGTTTTGCCTACACTTAAGTGTGTACTGTATCTGTTCAGGGCCTAAGGAGGCAAGAAAAGCTCATCAGATTCTTTGGGACTAGAGTTACATATGGTTTGGGGCTGCCCTGTGGGTGATAAGAATCAAACATGGTTCCTCTGGAGAACAAACCTTCTCTACAGTAAGCTCCACTTACTGTACTTTGTAAAAAGGTCGGTGTTCAATATTCCTGAGGAATGAGGGGCAAGGATATGTTTCATGGCTCTTAACTGGTGAAGCATCACTTCCAGATAGACTAGAATAGAAATCCTGGTGTCAGAAAAGAAGCATAGTGGATATTGCTTTGTTACGCCCGCCTTTTCAGAGGGCAGGATGGAGGAATGGTAGTCTGATGTGATTTATGTATTCAGATCTCAGAGTATTTTAAGTTAGTGGGGAATTGGAAGTCTCCACAGTAGTTTCCATAGCTCATGTACAGAGCATCATAAAATAAAATAGAAGCCTGATGCTTGGAGCCAAATTATGGTCGCTGTGGGCATAATAACTTTGAGCACTGTGGCCAGCAGGTTTTATATTATCACCAGTAACATTGCTTTAATGTGATCTGGTATTATTGATTTCAGTAACTATCTTTACTTACGTGTTCCTTTCTTGACAGCTGTGCAATGGACCCTCAAGACAGGCTGTTCTTAGGGATTACTTCCTTTTTTATGGTTGTAGGTGCTGTTATGGCAGAAAGATATAGAACATGTTTCATCTGTAAAGGATACCAGAATTATTCTGTTTATCTGTGCATGAGAGATAAATAGAGGAAGTTTTTTAGATTTGACAAAGGTAATAACTTGCCCAGAAGTCAGAGAAAAACTGATATTCTTCTTTACTTCCTTCAGCTTGTCCCCACCACCTAAAATAGTTCCAATAATGTACATATAAGGAAGGTATGAGTAGGTGATTGCCCAATCATTGTGGGGGCCTTCTCAGTAGTAGCAGTATTAAGAGATCTTTAATGAGCACCTACTCTTTATTGTCAGCTATGGTAAATCTTCTACACATATTTTCATGTAATCTGTGTAGCATCGCATAACTGTTATCTTAGCAAGAGGAGAGTGAGGTAGATGTGAATAACAGAGACAGTGTCTGACAGCCTTCTTATTTGCCTCTATGAGTTCTCTGAATTGTGTTGATAATATCCATACTCTGTTGCTTTTGTTTTTGAATTTTTAAAAGAATCAATTTCATCTTCAATGAGAAGTACTATCCAGAATGACTTCAGTAGTATTATCAGTGACACAGACAGAGAGCTCCATGTCCTCTACAACTCTCATAGTCTAAATCAAGGAGAAATAGACCTTGTCTTGCAAAGAGGAAAATACCAATTGCTCTATGCTTTTTTTTTTTTTTTTTGGTGGAATAGTCTTTCTGTTGAAGACATTTAATTTTCACATATTAGCTCCAAAGTAAGTAGAATCCACTTAGAAATAAATAGGTGGGTATAACTATACTGTAATAAAATTTGATTTTTACAGTTGTCTAGGAATGGTCACAATGTTCCAATCCTAGCTTAGGTGTCTGTTTCATATAAGATGTTGCTAAGACCAAGACTGGACATGGTCTTGTCCAAGGTCTGAGGAATAGGAACTGACTTTCAGAATTCAAACCCCAAGTCAGGTCTTTTATCACTCAGCTTGTTTTCCTGATGGTTCATATTAATTTTTTAAAAATAATTTTATTTGGAATGATTTTTAAATAGGTTATGAGGAAAATTTATTCATTTAATTTGATGAGTTTTCAAAAATTCTTAATGGTGATATGTTCATCAATAAACAGTAAAATACCAGCAGAACTATTGTATACTGGGAAAAGAGTCAGGCTGATTACAAAAGCAACACACAATGTAAAAATGATAACAAAATAAAGGAAGAGAGTATGCTGAGTATTTAAAGTTATCTCAATATGAACTCTTTGCAACCAGACTCTGGTTCATATTAATTTAATAATGCCTACCTCTTTAATGGGATTCCTGTGGGCATGCAGATTTCAAAGTTCCTTTTAATCTTACATCAAGTAAAGCTTCCTTGAAGAAGACTGATAGATGGTATGTATTAGATTTTTTTTTCTGTGAGAAATACTTAAGAGCTATAGTTTAAAGGAGGAAAGTCTGTTTTATTTCATTGTTTAGAGGTCTTAGCCGATAACCAGCCAACTCGGCTGCTTGCATGCCGTAGTGCGTTATTGGAATAATGACTAAAGAAAATATCAGAAAGAAGAGTAATTAACTCCATAAAAGCCAACAAACAAACAAACAAACAAAAAACAAAACAATGGACAGAGAGATAAGGGGTGATGAAAAGAGCTAGGTAACCATGGCCTAGGGACATTCTTCTTTCACTAGCCTCATTTTCAAAGTTAGTACATGTAGCTAGTGATCAGACCTGCGTCCCATAGACCCATGGTATTTAATATAATCAGTATTCAAACAGTATTTAGAAAATGTTGCAATAAAAACCTGAAGTTATTCTGATTTTCTGAAGGACATTACCAGGCGCACTAGTAAGAGAATCTTTTAATAATAATAATAATAATAATAATAATAATAATAATAATAATAATAATAAGTTGCTTGAAGCACTGTGAAACAACTCTTAGTTAAAATATTTTCTGCTGTATATAGTGCCCTGAATTTCTTCTCTTATTTTGTGACCCAGTCCCACAGAGAGAAGGAAAAATATTTGGTGGTTCTTGCCCATCTCTCCCCCTACTAACTGATTGTAAGCACATCATGATCTGACAATTCTTCAGTTCTTTCTGGAGCCCAGTGTCAACACGCAATGATTCTGTCCACTCTTATTATTTTTTAATCCATTCTTTCTACTGGGGTGTTACTCGGTGTTCTGACATGTGTTACAGGAGCTAGTTTTTCACTGATTTTGAGTTTTCTTGGAAGTATCTGAAAAGAGTCATCAGTAACTTTCTAACTGAAGAGAAATAGAAACTTGCAATATTTCAGACTTCCCTTCATGGAATCATCAAGGCAGGTTTTGAAGGAACTCAGCTAGCTCCTGAGCAGGATCTAAGGAAGCAGTCAGTATATTGACAAAGAGATGAGCTTCTTTATACTTGACTATTTCATGTTTTAATCATTCAATGATTTTTCCCCTTAGAGACTGAATGGAAATATAAGAAAGTTTATTGACAGCCTAAATATCCATGGAAGCCTCTTCAGATCTATCAAGGCTTCCTTGCACATTTATACATTTTGATCCTGTAAAACTTGACTTTATACCTGAAGGAACATTTATATGGCATGTGTTCTGCCTTTTTAAACATTATATTACAGTGAAGCCCTGAGTATGACCATCTATATTTTGAGGTAAGTTTCTAACCAAACTTTTATACCCCTGCGCAAAACAGCTCGTTATTGAAATCTTGTGCAGGTGCTATTGAAACTTTCAAGCAACCTCCTACTCCAGGACTGGAATCAGTGCTATTTAAGGTCAACATATTTGTCAGCTGGCTGGATCTTAGCAGTATACGTGGCATCAATAAGGCTTGATAATTTCAAATTCTATTTGCTGTTTATACCACCATGTCTTTAAAAGTGTGGTGGTATTTGTATTGGACATTAGGTGCCAGACGTGATACATGCTAGGTATACATGTAACACAAGGTTGAAATATCTGACTGTGAAATAGAAGGTAGTAAGAGATACTAGTGTGTAGGCTTTATATTCAGATGAAATGTTTTAGGGGCTACTGACTGCAGCTTTCTCTTTTCAAGAATCAATAGAGGGCAATGGATCTCTTATCTGAAATGTCCACAGCATGGAAACCAGAGAGAAACAGAGAAAACCAGGAGGTAATTTTGCACACTATGTTTAGAACTCTTCTTTGTTGAGTCTCTCATCACATTAGGTCTAAGAAAATATCCATATGTTCCATATCATATGACATTTTGAAGGTCAGTGGATTTTGGAACATTTCAGATTTTTAGTTTTCATGTTAAGAAATATATATATATATATATATATATATATATATATATATATATATATATATATATATATTTCATTTTGATAAATTGTGAAGGCCTATGACTCATTCTGCTGATTACAATTTTTCTGAAAAATACTACCATTAGTAATCTTAGAAGAATTCAGTAAATACTTGGGTTAATTCATGAATCTCCATTTTTTCAATAAATGTTTGAAGTATAACATAAATAGATTTATATAATATTAATATTATTCTTTTATTTAATGATTATAATGTTAAATATGCATTTAATTCCACCATTTATTAGTCATTTAGGATCCAAATAAATGATTTTAGTGTTTTATCCTTGATCCTCTAAATAGACATTGTCAGATCATTTCCTTTATTTGTTTCACTTTAGAGTGCTAAAAGCTTACACCACCCTTGTATTCTTTGCTAATCTAGTCCTTTACCCAAAATGTTGTAACTTTTTAAAAGATTAATCTCTGATAGTAGTCTAGGGAATTTGTGGCTAAAACAACATACTACTTTTAGGTATGAAACTAAACCAAGCTAACCTAACAGAACCAAAACGTATTCACACAGAGATACACCTTAATCTCATAGTTTTAGCCTAACCAGAAAGACAGCTGGGTGATGTTTTATTAAGATTACCCAAGGTTAAATGATATGATACCATTGTTTTCCCAAAATTTTTTATTAAATAAAATGATGCTATATCTCATTTGTAATTCTGAATGTAGACTTAATTCATACTTTCCCCACATACAAAGCAAACAGTGTATTAACATGAAAGTTTAATATTCAAGCTATTAAAAAAAGAATTAAGTAATCAGAATATTGTTTCTTTTTTAATTAAAATGATATTTGCTTAAATCTTGAAGTAGCTGTTATCAATTGTAATGTACCATGTGATAATTTTGTGTTGTGATAATGGAAGATAAACACATGTCTATGATAGGTATAGTCATCTACTACAGAATTTTTATATTACAGGCACTGATGACCTTTATAAAATGGTACTAAAAATTGAAACCTCAATCAATATTTCAACAAGATGAAAACACAACTTTAAGTTACTGATACAAGAAACTAAGCTAAAAATCTAGACTGGATCTTATAATATTGGATTTAAAGTTACCAACTAACAGTGATCCATTAGTACTAAGTGGTTTCAATACCACACTTTCAAATAGACAGATCATGTGATAAGTAGTTGGCATAGTGAACCAAAGGAGTTTCACAGATATCTATGTACTATTCCATTCAAATACCAAAGTCTACACATTGTTCTCAATAGTACATAAAAGCATCTATAAAATACACAACATCCTTGAACTCAAACTTTTACAGATTCAAAAAGATTAAAACCATTTCGTGTAGCTTATATAACCACATGTAATAAAACTTCAAGTGGATAGCAAGCAAATCACTAGTAAAAATTTTTTTTAGATAGAAAAGAAAAGAAAAGAAAAGAAAAGGAAAGGAAAGAAAACTCAGGGAGATTGTACAATTTGTTAATGGATAACGAATGGGTCAAAGAATAAGTTAGTAAGTAAATAAATAAATAAATAAATAAATAAATAAAATGGATCACATAAATTCCTGGAGCCAAATAATGATGAAAACACTAAAACCCCCTGTGAATTCATTGTGAGCAGTTCCACTGCAGAAATTTGTAGTTTTAAGAGTCTACATTAAAAAAATTTAAAGCACAGATAAATACCTCTATGATGAAACTTAAATTGGGAAAACAAAAACACGCATTAGCCAAAATCAGTAAAGGGCAAAAAATGATAAAAACCAGAGGAGAAATTATTGAACTAGAAACAAAGAAAACAATAGAAAGAATAAATGTACAGTACGTAAGAGCTTTTTTTTTTTTGTGAAGATAAACAAGAGTAATAGATTCTTCGCCCAACTAATCAAAAAACCAAACAAACAAAAAAGAACAAAAAGAGAGAGGATGCAATATAATAGAATCAGAAATGAAGAGTGAAACATCATAATTGTCATGAAATAAAGCCAGAATATTGTAAGGAAATCTTTTTAAAATCTATATTTTTTAAATTTAATTTTATTTGTAATTCATTTTTATACTCCATATTCCATTCCCTGCCCCTCCCCATCCACCCTCCAACTTCTGGACACCCCACACTTCCTCCCCACCCCACCCCATCTCCATGTGGATTCCCCCAACCCCCACCTCACCTGACTTCTAAACTCCCTAGGGCCTCCAGTCTCTTGAGGGTTAGGTGTATCATCTCCGAATGAACACAGACCTGGAAGTCCTCTATATGTAGACTATATATGTGTGGACACTATATGTGTGTTGGGGGCCTCATATCAGCTGGTATATGCAGTCTCTTTGGTGGCCCAGTGTTTGAAACATTTCAGGGGTCCAGATTAATTAATACTGCAGGTCTTCCTATAGAAGGACAATTCTGTAAAATCTTTATATTGCTAAGCTTAAAAATTGAAAAGAAATGGATCAATTTCTAGATTTAGTCATAGCACCAAAATTAAACCAAAAGAGACAACCTAGCCACAACTGATAAATATAATGTTGAAATATCTTCTAGCTTAAAACAAACAAACAAACAAACAAACAAACAAACAACCTTAAGGCCAGCAGGATTCATAATAGAATTCTATCCGACTTTCAAAGAAGACAATATTGCCAACCCTTTTTAAAACATTCAAGGCAATAGAAACAAACAAACAAACAACAAAATTACAAATGTCCTTTAATAAAGCCAATATCTCCCTAACACCAAAAACAGGTAAACACACACACACACACACACACACACACACACACACGCAGAACTAGGCCAGTATCTCTGAAGTACATAGACACAAATTGCCTAATAAAGTACTTACCAATAAAACCCATACACATATCAAAAAGATTATACACCATGGACCTCTTGGTGCAGATCTTGTACCCACCCCATCAACCCTTTTATTTCTATCTTTCCAGATTTATTTCTACTGTTTCCTGCCTGCAGGAGACCTTTCTTCCATATTAACTCCATTTAATGGGGAATCTTTCTCTTGTTGTAGACCTGGTTTTCCAGTGGACCCCTAGTCTTCTCTTCTAGCCCCTCTCTATTCCTTCATATCAGTCATTTACACCCAGAAAGACTTTATATCAGGAACCTCAGTGGCAACACTGGACTGAGACTTAGCTGGTTTTTCCCATCCCTCTTGCCTTCTATCACAGTCTCTTCAGACTTAACTCTCAGTGCTCTAGCAGCCTGCTTACAGGAGCCCCTCATCTTGCCCTACTCTCACTTGTTGGGGCTCTACCATTAGCTACAGGCAAGGGTCTCCCTGTCTTTGTTCTTTTTTTTTTTTTCCTGTGCCTTCTCTTAGCTTTTACTCTTAACACATATCCATTCCTTTCTGTCACCCACCTACCCATATAAATACTCTCTGTCAGGGACTGCTTAGCTACCACATATGCCTCCAATCCAGGGAGAACTATAGAATCCAAAGAGGAGAACACCCACCCAACAAAGACAAGACAAGAAATTGACCTCAAGAAATGCCCCAAACTTCATAATTCCAGATATCTAAATTCTAGCAAAACCACAAACCTTAATAGTCTAGACAATATTCCTCCACCAGAATCCAGACCTTAAGAAATACAATATAGGTGAAACACAAAACAAGGGCTTCAAAATAGAAATTAAGAATATATTTGAGGATATTTTATAGGATATAAAATAAATACTTTAATGAACTCTGAAAATACATGCAAAAGTAAATGAAATAATAAAACTAAATTAAGATAAAATAGTAGAATTTAACAACGAAAGGGGTCATTAAAGTAAACCACAACTAAAGAGAAATTTTTAGGATGTCAAACTAATTCTGCAGAGATAAGCATCACTAACAAATGATGAGACCTAGAATAATGAATTAAAGTTGTTGACAAAAGGGCAGAATATATAGATATCTCAGTCAAAGATAAAGGTTAAATCTAAAATAATTCAGCCAACACATTTAGAAAATCTCAGGTTATAGGGAAATATGAAATCTCTGAATATTAGGCATGGAAGAAGGCAGAAACACTCAGGTTAAAGACACCTATATATTTTATATATTTAACAGCCATAGAAGATAAAATTCTTCAACTTAAAGAAGGAGATATCTACTTAGGCCCCCAAAACACACAGAACACTAAATAGTCGGGGCTAGAAATTGAAAATACAATTGGAAACTTAATGTGGAAATAGAGAAAATATTAGATAACATAAATATGCAGGATAATTAAAACAATCATAAATAGAAGAATTCTAGGGGTTTTACCACTCTGGACTTCAAATTTTACTAAAGAGCTATAATAATAAAAGACAGCACAGTAGTGGCATTAAATTAAAGTAGTGACATGATGATCAATGGGATAAAATTAAAGATCTACATATAAGTCCACACATCTTTCACACCTAATTTTTGCCAGGCAAGTATAAAAGCACACACTGAATAATGGATATTCAAGAACTGGTCATGGTCAAACTGGATGATCATAAAAGAAAACACATATTCATTGCATGTGGGAGGGTAAAACTTGTACACTCATTGAGAAAATCATTATGGTAGTTCTGTAGAATACTGGGAATTCATCAGTGTCAAGTTTCAGCTTTTCTACTTAGGGCCACATATCCAAAGGGCTGTCTGAATCTTATCACAGAGATTCTTGCTCATCTACGTTCATTGCCTCTATTCATAGTAAAAATTGAAGAAAGCCTAAATATCATGAACTGATGAATGGAGAGTAAAATTGGGATATATCCATACAATGGAATATTATTCAGCAGTTAAGAAAAGCAAAATTATGGAATTCAAAAGTAAATGCATAAAAATAGAAAAATATACTAAGGTAACCTAGATTCCAAAAGAGAAATATTCTGTTTTGCTTTGTATATGGATGTAAGATTTTAAGTCTTCAATATGTGTGTTATAATCTGCATAAACACAGGCATTAATTATGTTGAGAAAGGAATGATTTCCCAAAGAAAAGAAATAGAATATATTGTTCTGGGGAGACAAACGGAAACTAGAATAGAATGATTGACTATGGAGTGTTATGAAAGAGAAAGGTAAAGGAAGGAATATTGAGAAGAAAACTAGCACTAAAGTCTTTTGAAAAATGTATATGCAAGGTATCTAGATGGAGTAATCAAATAATAGGAAGACAATGCTCCAACTAGATATTTTATCAATAGACATATGCCATTTCTGTTTTCTTTTTCTTAACCAAAAATCTTGTGCCACAAAATGAAACCACCAATACTAAGCATGGGTTACAATTAGCTGAATTGTTGGTCAAAAAAGCCCTTTGGAAATCCATAAAGTTCACCGGCTATTGCCAAGACTATTGGATAGTCTTCTCAACAAGTGTTATGGATTTATGGCTGAAGACAGCACTTACATATTTAATCAAATACAGAGAAGTCAAATGTTTTTCATTATCTGTGCCTCTACTTGCATGATTCTATCCTCTTAAGATTGTTCTGGTGATGGTTCCTTAACAAGATGAACTATTTGTGGCCTTTCCCCAGAGTTCTTGGGCCTTTGTTAATTCTTTCCTTGTGACTGTGAATTCTAGTGTGTTTGGCTTTGAGGATGAAGTCATTTTCTTGCCCTATTTTATCCATATACTGAAGTATTATAAGCACATATCATGCGCATCCTGCCCATTTCTTGGATACTTCATCTAATTTTTGCATTTGATCTTCTATTTGTTTCACTAATATGAGTACTATGTCATTTGAGGCATGCCAAGTCACTCTGTCTTCCAACTCTGTAGATGATCAAAACAAAGATACAGCCTACTCTTTGAAGGTCAGGTGAGGCTTTCTTCACACTGAGTTGACTATGCCTTAGGTTGATAGGAGAATCACAGGCAAGCACATTTCAATTGCTGTGTCATCAAGAAAACAAAGATGTCATTGTCTGCTCTAGTGCCTCAGTAGAATAGACATAATGCTATTTCTGTTTTCTTTTTTTTAACCCCCCAAAATTGTATATCATTCAGTACAGTGGGAATGTATGATACCAACTGGGAAGATCATGATAAGTAGGAACTCCCTCGCAAAAGTATTCCCTAAAAGGATTTTAACTGTATATTATCAAGTAAGTATATTTAATCATTTATGTTTGCTTTACCTCACATACTCAACTATAATATAAAATTACTTATAACAGAAGAAAAATTAGGAGTGAGTCCTCTAAACTGGACAGAGAATAAAAGCGTAAAGAATTGCCAGTCAAATCCATCATTTTTGATAACTTTGGCCTCAGTGTTTAGGTGATATCACTGATTAAATACAGCCACCTCCACATTCTTACTTATTTGTGGGCTGATTATCTTTGTTCTCAGTTCCTTATTTCCCAGCTCTGAAGCCTGGGTGTTAAATGAATTACCTTCACACCTAATGACTTTCCAGTCTGGTGCTCTTTTCCAGTCTGCTCCCTCCTTCGATTCCTGTTCTACTTCAGATCTGTTCAAATATGTGAACACTTGAGCAAAAATTCCTGTAGTTCGGGTTTAGGGCGATAAAGTGATTAAGCACTATCACTCTTTGTCTTTCCCTCTTTGATCTGTGTTAGACTCATTAACTTCAATTTAATAACAATGTCTCTTGTTATTGAATACATTTGGAATTCATTTGTTGAGTTAGTTTCTTATTTTCCCTTTTGTGGAGTTTCCAAAATACCTTGTTTGAATATATTGACTTTCCAGAACCCATTTTTTCTACCTTCTCACACCCTCCCCCCATTTTGCTTTATCCTGGAGTTCCTTTCACTCTGAGTTTAGTTGTTACTTATTTGAAACAAAGGATCATTTCTTGTTTTCTTTCCTTTCTTCACCTCTCTTCTCTCCTCTCCTCCATACCTTCTGTTTTGTTTTGTACATTTATATACACAAACTAGTAGGTCTTCCATTATAGATCACATGCACACACACACACACACACACACACACACACACACACAGAGAGAGAGAGAGAGAGAGAGAGAGAGAGAGAGAGAGAGAGAGAGAGAGAGAGAACTGGTGGCCTAAAATGATTTGAAGCTTTATGTGATGACTTCAGAAATCCTCACATCTCTGAATCCTACTCAGCAGGGAGATATAGCAAACTAGCGAACTCCATTATCTGCACACACTTACTTTTGGTGTACTTGAAATACTGTATCTCTGTAAGAGATTCAAGGAACTCAGATGTTGGTTTTGATTAGGGATATTGGGTATTTAGCCTTTTTTGAGTGAGTAGAAGTTTCACATCCAAGTAATAATTTTGGTTCCACGATAATAGGAAGGGAGAATACTTTCCCCCAGTCTAGAAGAAGAGCCATACACTAAATAGACACTTCTTCCACCTAGGGGTATACTCTAATTAACCTTTCTCTCCTTTTCTTGAATTTATAGTTACACAGAGAGATCCAGACAAACATGGGCTTCATGAAGTCCTGTCTGAAAAATATATATAAGGAAGATTAATAAAATCAAAATTTTAAGCATGATGGCACATATTATAATTTCACCATTCAGAGGAAGGCTGATGCAGAAGACTGGTGAGTTTGAGATGAGCCTGGGTGAAATGGAGATGAGCCTGGGTGATGTGGAGAGACTTTGTCTCACCAATCAAAATGGAACAAAGCAAGCAAACAAAGGAGAAGAAGGTGTTCTTAGCAAGTGAAGCCTTTTGGATCACATGCTTCTTGCTGCCTAGAGGAATGACAAGCATACACATCCAGGTTATATCTGGCTTAAAGAAAAGAATATTGTTTTCTGAAACAACTTTGAAAGATATACAGAGAAGCCAGCTTTAGAAAGAGGTTGGGTAATGGATGATAAAGACAGAGCTACATGAAGACCAACAGAGTAAAGGAGGATGTGTCAAGGAATCAAAAGACTTGCATGAGACTAGAAGTCAAATTCCTTTTCTTTGGCCAGAAAGAGACTAGAACATATTACTTTTTCTAGCGCCGAGCATTTGAGTGCATATTGGCTGCATTTAGTGTTTGTGTGGAGGGGTTTATATGATCACAAAGATGTGTGCATGGAAGCTCAGTGATATCAAAATTCTGTAATCACTAAATAGGCTGATAAAAGGAGTCTAATACTTACTTGCACTCTCTGTTTCAATTGCTTTATCTACATAGTAGCTGCTATTTCTAGCCCAAAGCCATGGATTTTTTGTTTCTGTTGCCTTAAGAAAATTTCATAATTTAATAGTGAGAGGCTGAAAATCTTTCAGTTTCCTCTTATAATAAATCTCAACTACCCATTAAACTCACAGCCAAGGAGTATTAATCAGTTGCCAATAAACAAATTCTGTGCAGGAGTTCACATATGTTTCTCCTAGAGATAGCATATGCTTGCATGAAACTGCAGAACTGTGCTCACTAAAGAAAATATTTTCTTATAAAGAGTTTCATTGTGCTATTTGTTGAATTTTTCATGGTTGAGCCTCAGTTAAAGTGTAAAATTGTACTTGGTTGCTGGAGAAAAGAACTGGTTACTCACTTTAGTTTTTTGTGGAATATTCAAGTTGGTGATTATTACAATGGATGTCTTCATTTAGGCAAAGCTAGGAGAAATAATAGGGAACCAGAGAGTTTCCTTTCTGTCTCTTTGATTAAAGTTACATTGTGTCTTTTTCTTGAACTAAGTGAATGCCCCTAGCCACTCTAACAGTGAAAAGTCACAATATTGGTGAATTTACCTTATGAGGCTGCTATAGGAAAATACAGGACTGAGAGAGCACAGGCAGGGCATTCAGCACCGTGGTTGGTACATTGGTAGTGTCCAGTGAGTGAAGCTACACTAATTATTATTAGTTTTTGAATTCACACTCAAATTTTACATATTAGGACTGAGAAAGACTTAATGGCTTCTCTGAATTTTCATAGTGCAGTGAGAGTCAGATTCATTTTTGTTTTCCAAACACCTTTTGCAGTCCAGTGTCCATTTCAGGGAACAATGCTGCTCTCACTGAAAGCAAGCTGTAAATAAAAGAGGAACTATGGCTGAGTTTGCCCTGCTACGGACCCAAGGTTTGACATCTTTCTGTGAACATTTAACAGTACAAATTATTCAAAAATATGATCACTGGGACTAGAAAGATGTCTCAGTGGCTAAGAGTACTTTTGTTTTTTTCTCTTACAGAGAACCAGAATAGAGATCCCATCACCAATGCAGGGTAGCTGACAGCACCTGAAACCGTGACTCCAGGAGTTCCATTACCCCGTTAGGGCCTCTTTCAATACTTACACTCATGTGGACATACCAATACATAGACACAGAAGCAGGAGTCTTTACAAATAAAATAATTGAATTTTATAAACAATTTTACAGTCAGAAAAGTATGGTTTATCCAAAAAAGACCAGAGAATGATTGACATAATAATAATTTTAAAAGTGATTGATTCCATTTAAAAAAAAAACTTCTTTTTATATGTTCATTGTACATAATACTGTGTTACATTTGGAATATTGCATCCCAACATACATTATGTGTTGGACATTGAACATTGAGCATATTTCTCTCAAAGCTTTCTACTTGCAACACCTCAGCCCATTCCACACAGCATAGAATTATTATTTAGCTACAGAAAAGGTATTTGTTAATTCTACAGACTCGTTTGTAATTATTGAATTCTGTTGTGAATTACCATACCCTTGTTAATGGATCTGGCTGCCCCAAATGTTAATAATTTTCTTCTAAATAGGGTATGTGGCAATTTCTGCTGACATACTAACTGAACCTCTTAATTTTCTATTTGGCAAAACAGAATGGGTAGCCATCATTGGTAAGTGAAAATCCATGGCACCTAGGGAAATTGTACCTGTTATGTAAATATTACATATTCAAATAATATAATTGCTTAAAAAGATAGGTATTGTTGTCTAGCGGGAGGATTAATAGTTACAGTGAGCCCTATTTTCTTTTGAGGTTCAGTTTAATTCTGTGGCATGTAGTAGCTGATGAAATTAATTTCAATTTAATTACTATGTGTGACTGTTAATGTTCTCAGTCATGATGAGTAGTTAGTTATGCAGAACCCCCAATGCTGCTGTGTTTGTGCTTTTCTACCGATTAGGAATATGTGAAGAAGAAAGCAATACCTGGTGGATGCACTCCAAGTGCAGTGGATGGGTAGCAGAGGCCTGTTTTGGTAAAAGGGTGTAGTAATATGGGTAGTGACTATGCTGTTACCATGTTATGTGTATTCATAAACCTCAAGTACAGACAGGCAAAACAGTTGGCGCTGAGTAGTTGTTTTAAGAATCAAATCAGTGCATGTGAAAATCAATTTGCAAATGGTAAATTGCTGATTGAAATAAAAAATTACTCTGCATATTCACTTCATAACACATTCATTTAGAGGGTATTGTTGGATTAATCAGGTACAAAAAAAGACACGTATAAATGTTTTCTTCTGGTGAATACAGTATAGATTTACTGAGATTAAGTACAGATCAGGATCTTTTTCTCTGCAAAGTTCAACACAGATGAAAATCCCGTACAGTGTGCTTTGTTGCCAGTGGTCAGGGTTTGGTTTCTTGTTCTTCTATCAAAACAGCTGAAGAGAAGGCCTCACTCTAGATTTGCGAAAGAAGCAAGATGATCTTTAGGATTGGGGCCACAGTAGCAATTATAGAGTGGTACACTTTCAAAACTGACAGTGTGACACAGGAACAATGGTCTTGAAAAAATCAGGTTTTTGGTAGCACTTCCTTTTACAGGGTTCAAGAAAAGGAGGAGCTGGCTACTAAGGGGCATCATTTATTGGCTCTCTATTTTAATTAGGTCCTATTTTTCTGAGTACTCATGTCTTTTCCTATAATTAAGGTCATTTACGCATAGGCATGTCCTGTTATGTAGATAGTACATAGGGGATTCTCCATGAACATTAAAATTGAAGTTTATTATGCTTGTACCCCAAACCAGTTCAAATCTGATCAGCCTGTCTCTTCTTTTTACTAAAATACACTGTAAACATACTTGAATAAACCTATCTAAATAGATTATTACTTGAGACAGGAAATTTTATATTATTAGATGAGAGCCTAACACATAGAAGTTTGTGGAGGTTCTGAGGCTGCTAGGGGAACTATTGCAAAGGAGTATGATTGAACATGATGCATTCAGATGAAAGAAATGAGATCCATTATTACAAAAGCCAAGGTCCATATAAGCCAAAATAAACAGCATCCAAGAATAAACTATCTCCTATGTTTCTGTGCTTCAGTTATGTGATAGAGTGGCCCAGCAGCATATGTAAGGCCCTGAGTTGTATTATCACTATTTCCTAAATATAGAATTGTTTAACATGGAAAGATGGTCAAATATTCCATATGTCTGCTCAGATCAAGCAGTAACTAATACTACAATATTATCTATAGAGTCTCATAAAATGATTAGCCTATGCAGAATCTAGAACAAACCAAGTTGTTACAACCACTCTAGAAATCAATCTGGAGGTTCCTCAGAAAATTGCAAATAGTTCTCCCTGAAGACTCAGCTATACAACTACTGAGAATCTACTCAAAACATGCTCTACCATACTACAAGGACACACGGTCCACTATGTTCATAGCAGCCTTATTTGTAATAGACAGAAGCTGGAAACAACCAGATGTCTGTCAACCAAAGAATGGCCTACCAGGACTCAATGGGGATAGCTTTAGCCAAAATGCCCAAGAGTTGGGTGATGGAACCTGAAGGAACTATCTGCAATAGACAAACATGGTCCCCAGTTGAGATGGGGGTCACCCAACCACCTTCATTTTTTTTAACCCAGAATTGTCCCTATCTAAAGGTAATGCAGGAACAAAATGGAGCAGAGACTGAAAGAAAGGCCACCCAGTGACCAACCTGTTGCTATCCATACCATGCCTGCATACCAAATCTAGAAACTATTACAGTTGCCATATTATGTGTTCATACAGGAGCCTGGCACGGCTGTCTCCTGAGAAGCTTTACCAGTATGAAACAAATACAGATTCTTACAGGAAAAGAATTGAAGGAGCTGAGAGGAATTGGGGATTATAACCCTATGGGAAAAACAACAGTGTCAACTAGCCTAGAACCCTTAGAGCTCCTATAGACTTAAGCCAAAACCAAGGAGTATATATAGGGTGCTCCAAAGGCCTTGGCACATGTGTAGAAGAGGACTGCCTTGTCTGGTTCAGTGGGAAAGGATGTGCTTAATCCTGTGGAGACTTGATACAACAGGGGGCAGGGATATTGGTTGGGTGGGGGGGGGGGGTGGGAGGGCAAATGAAGGAGCACTCTCTCTCTGAGGTGACAGGGGAGAGGAGATTGGGTGAAAATCTTGGGGAGGGGAAACAAGGAAGGGGACAACTTTTGGAATGCAAATTTAATAATAATAATAATAATAATAATAATAATAATAATAATAATAATAAAATACAAGCTTCTAATAATTCACTTTCAAAGCAGATAGACCTCTTGCATCTGAGACTGAGATGCCTCATCTTAAACTGGGGCCATGCATTTCCGAGACGTTTGTGTGTATTGCATTTGGCATTGTATGTAACATAAACACTAATCCATGGAAATGTCTCCAAAAATAGTAACTCTGTTTCAAGCCTTTAATGAGATTCATTGTAATGGCACGAGTCTTTTAAATTGAACAAATGAAGTCAACAAATTAGCTCAATATAAAAAGGGTTTGGAAACAGGCCTGGGATTATTTCATGTTCCTCTGCTCATGGCCTTCCCTTCTGATCTGTTCCTTCATGCAGACTTTCCTGTGAGTGAGCAAAATAACAATGTTGGGCTGTCCAGGACAGCCCTTATGATGTTGTTGGCCCAGTAAAGGTAGTGACAACTCTATTTCTCTGTTGTTTGTTCAATTCATCCTTGCAATGCCCAGGAAATAAATGTCTAGGGAGGAGAGACAGACATGAGGCACA
This sequence comes from Mus minutoides, assembly GCA_902729485.2. Classification (NCBI taxonomy): domain Eukaryota; kingdom Metazoa; phylum Chordata; class Mammalia; order Rodentia; family Muridae; genus Mus; species Mus minutoides. The sequence goes on along the minus strand of CACVCL010018474.1, from coordinate 102,308 downwards.
ATGGCTGAAGCTGACCTCAAGTTAATGGGATTTGGGCTCTTTGAAAGAAAACACATTGCCAGGGGAGAAATGCAAGTTGTACCCAGCAGCGAGGCCATCTGGTTTACCTCACATGTTCTTCAGTTCTCATTTTGTCAACAAAGGGAGAATGCTTAGCAATTCCTCACACAATTCCTAACAAAGGTCAACTTAGGCAGTGGCTTATATTTGCATGCCTTCCATACATGTCTAGGCTACAGGACAATTGGCAGGTAGAAATTGACAGGTAAAAATATTTGCATAAAAGACTAATAAATCCATGTACACATTTTGAAAATATTTGTTGATTTTGTCCTCTACACTGAGTATAGTTCAAAAACTAACTTTGGACAGGACAGAGAAAATAAACTAAAGTAACTTGCAAGTTTTTTTGAATCACATCATTTGTTTTACTAGTTCATAATGCTGAGCTTAGAATACACAAACAATCCATATAGTGCATATAGATACAGCTCTTTGCCAGTTATTGTGGAAACTGAGGCTCAAGGATATTAAATAACTTGCTGTGTGATATATAACTGGTTAAGGATAGAGGTAGGATTTGAATTCAATATATATGATGATGAAAATCATGTCCAAATCTCTATAAGAGCTAACATATAATGAAACATTGTTATAAAGCACAGAGAAGATTCTATGTGGTAAAAAAAGGCATGTAGAATCATGTTTCATAGGATTCTTTGGAATAATAATTTTTCAGGAGCCAGTATCTTTTTGCCTCTTATAAACCTCTGTAATGATTATTTGACAACATGTTCTTTTAAATATAATTGTTTCCTAAAAGTTATGAATGAAATTCTGTTTATTAATTAGTGCTTCATTCACAGCTAGGAAGAAGATGGTTCAGGTGGGATAATGTACAGCAGGCAACCAACACAGTAGCTGATACCAAGATACTGTGCTAAAATTGGTCTCCTTTCTTATATTTATGTTCTCATTTTCCATAGACTTTGCTTTTCATCTGCTACTTCATGGGCCATGCCCCCGATAATAGGAGAAGAATCATGTCTTGTAATTATTTGAAATTATCTCAATACATCTATCTTGCTTTATATTTATTTCATTCTATCTGTTCAGGTTTTATTCTAGATTCTGACCTAGTCAGATAAAGTTGATACTCCCCTTCTCAACACCCCATGATTTGAATAAAATTTGGTTATATTTTCTCTTGAATGGAAGTTGATAGCAATCAAGAATTTCCCCAAATACCAATGTCCAGACTTATATCCTTAAATGTCAAAATAACCTGAATGAAGAGCTATAGACTAATTTTAATTTCTAACCGTAATTAATAAATCCCAGTCTTTGTCCCTAATTTTCTGACCTAGTCATTACCTACCCAAATTTCAGGTTACTTCATTTTCTGCTGTCTGTGCTGTGGGGAAAAAGTCTACATCATAGTTAAGTAGAAGATAGTTTACATGGCCATCCCACATCTGAATTTCTTCCAGGCTGCCTTACCCCTTGGGCATCATGAGATGTCTAAGCAAATGCTACATTTTACTACACACAACTGATTTAGACAGATTCTCAAGGCTTAAATGAAAGCCTCTTTCTTTTGCCAAGCATTTTAGAAATCATTCTCTTTCTCCCCTCCTTTGCTTTTCTGTAGCTAAAGTGCAGGCTGAGCTTGTCAAGAGCAATAGGAAGCTGCTTCAAAAGCCAAGGCCCCCTGGGCCTTGGAGAACCTGAGCTTTGCAGACTAGTATCGCCCATTGTCTTATGAATTCTGATAAGGCCTTTGAATCAGAGAAAACTTGAAACCAAGTTTCTCTTAGGCTTTTTAAAAACTTTTCAAGAGCTTTTTTTTTTTTTTTTTTTCCCTAAAATTCCTTTTAGATTTTAACAAACTATATTTCACAAGCCTTTATACTCAATTGCCAAGCAGGAATGCTTAGATAGCACACAGAGGTCTCACCTCGAAGTAAACTAAGGCTGGATGTTCAGAGTTCTCTTCTTTCATTCATAATTTGTGAATATTTTTTCTTGAAACAAAACACTGTTACTCTTACCTCTTGCTAGAAACCCCTTCTGTATGGGTTTGAGGAGCTCTTTAATTATAAACTATAACAAATACCACCAACCCAAGAGGAGGCAGGTGAGTCTGTAGAAAAGTTAACAGACTTGGGTGTAATCTTTCAGTCCATGGAGGAATTGGCTTTATTATTATTATTATTATTATTATTATTATTATTATTATTATTATTTGTAATTCATTTTTTACTCCATATTCCATTCCCCTCCCCTCCCCATCCACCCTGTGACTGTTTCACATTCCACACCTCCTTCCCACCCCACCCCATCTCAACGTGGATGCCTCCATCCCCCACCCCACATGACCTCTAAACTCCCTGGGGCCTCCAGTCTCTTGCGGGTTAGGTGCTTCATCTCTGAATGAACAGAGACCTGGAAGTCCTCTACTGTATGTGTGTTGGGGGGCTTCATATCAGCTGGTGTATGCTGTCTGTTTGGTGGCCCAGTGTTTGAAAGATCTCGGGGAGGTCCAGATTAATTAAAACTGCTGGTCCTCCTACAGATTCGTCCTTCTCCTCAGCTTCTTTCAGCCTTCTCTAATTCAACAAAAGGGATCAGCTACTTCTGCCCATTAGTTTGGTGCAAATAACTATCTGACTCTTTCTGCTGCTTGTTGGGTTTTTTAGAGGACAGTCATCATAGATCCCTTTTTGTGAGCATTCCATAGCCTCAGTAATAATGTCAGGCACTGGAACCTCCCCTTGAGCTGGATCCCACTTTGCGCCTGTCACTGGACCTTCTTTTCCTCAGGCTCCTCTCCATTTCCATCCTTGTAATTCTTTCAGACAGAAACAATTATGGGCCAGGGGTGTGACTATGGGATGGCAACCCCATCCCTCACTTGGTGACCTGTCTTCCTGCTGGAGGTGGGGTCTCTAAGTTCCCCCTGGCTGTCTGTATGTAGAAGAATGGAAATAGACCCATATTTGTCACTTTCTCCAAAGTTCAAGTTAAAGTGGATCAAGGACCTCAACATAAAACCAAATACAATGAATCTAAAAGGAGAGAAAGTGGGAAAGAGCCTTGAACTCCTTGGTACAGGGGGAAATTTCCTAAATAGAACTCCAATGGATTATGCTCTAAGATCAAGAATTGATAAATGGGACCTCATAAAACTGGAGAGCTTCATTAAGGCAAAGGACATAATCGATAAGACAAATCAGCAACCTACTGATTGGGAAAAAATCTTCACTAACCCTACATCTGATAGAGGGCTAATATCCAAAATTATAAAGAACTCAAGAAGTTAGTCAAAATCAAACAACCCAATCAAAAAAGGGAGTATAGAACTAAACTGAGAATTCACAACTAAGCAATCTGGAATGGCTAAGAAACACCTAAAAAAATGTTCAAAGTCCTTAGTGATCAGAGAAATGCAAATCAAAAGGACCCTGAGATTCCACCTCACACCAGTCAGAAGGGCTAAGATCAAAACCTCAGGTGACAACACATGTTGGAGAGGATGTGGAGAAAGAGGAACATTTCTCCATTGCTGGTGGGAATGCAAACTGGTATAAGCACTCTGGAAATCAATCTGGAAGTTCCTCTAAAAATTGGAAATAGATCTACCTGACGACCCAGCTAAGCCCCTCTTGGGAATTTGCCCAAAAGATGCCCCACCATGCCACAGGGGCACCGGTTCCACTATGTTCAGTGAGTCTTATTTGTGATAGCCAGAAGCTGGAAACCACCATGGAGGAATTGTTAAAAACAAATATATTTACTTCTATCCCTCTTTATAGTTCCTTTTGTAACTCATCAAAATGTGGCAATGAGTGGGTGAGCTTTTTCTTTCTTTCCAATTTAATCTAAAGATCACTGCAAATGACTACTCATGTAGGATAAACGTCAAGGCAATTCAGACTAAGATATATGACTTGCCCCTTGTGGCTCAGGAACTAATCATCACATGAGTCATCCGGATGATTTCTGCCTTCCTCTTGGCCTCCATTGTGTTTTCTATAATTATCAAGAACCTCATAGGAAGACATGTAATAAACCCAGAGACCCAGAAAAATGCATGAGGAATTTCAATGTGAGCTTATACGGGAGACCAGAGGAACCTGTGATACTGTCATTGGAATTGAAGACAAAGAAATTTCTCCAGGTGTCCGCTGTTCCGCCATTCCATCCCTAATGACATCTAAGTGGGAGAAAACATACCTCATCTCTCAGATTGGTTCACTACCATTGTGAATGGGCCTCAGCAGCAGACAAAGATCACTGACATTTGATTATCTTAGGTAAGAAGAGTAGGGGCTGGGACTGTAAATAAGTATACTGAGTATTGGTGAACTCATGATGGTGGTGAAGGGTGGTAACCTTATTCTTTACAAGGTTAAGGCAGGAGGATGAGGAGTTTAATGCAGGTTTCAGTTATATAGTGAGTTCAAAGGCAGCCTAGGAAGCATGAAACCTAGTCAACAGCAGTCTCAAAAATAAAGAACATGTGGCAATGTAAATATTTGGGTATGTGTCTAGGAGGCAGTGAGAATATGGTTGTAAGTTAACACTGAATACCTAGTTTGCATTATTTTCTCCGAAATACATCTGCTTATGAAAGAGGACTATTAATAAATACATAAGAAAGTCAGTGTAGTGGTTTATAGTTGTAATACAGGTGCTGAGGAGGCTGGGGCCAGGAGAGGTCCATGAACTCAAGGCCAACCTGCTCTACATAGTAATCCCAGACCAGTTTAGACTATTTAAATAAGAAATCAACAGGGATTTCAAAAGCAAGAATAAGTAAAAGGCACTTGAGTAATGTTGATATGATTATTTCTTGTCAAAAATGTATCTTGGGGGCCAGGGAATTCTTGAGTAAAGGTGCTTCTATAAAGCCTGAGGATGAGTTGGATTCCAAGGACTCATGTGGTGGAAAAAGTGAACTGTCTGTGACTTCCATAAATGTCCTTTGGCATCCACACAAAACACACACAGAAAACACACAGAATAAACACACACACACACACACACACACACACACACACACGCACACGCACACACACACAGAGCCATATGTATACAAAATAAAAACAAGTGAATAAATCAATGAATATCAAAAGGGTAGATTAAAATTTGAATCAACTCTCATTCTGAGTAAAGTAATGAACTTTGATGGTCATGACAACATTACTTCCAGCTAAGGAAGAGTTGGTAGATTGGAAGAGGTGGAGTTTCTTGTTTGTGTATTTGCTTGTTTCTTTGCTTGACCACAGGACAGAGAAAAGTAAACAGGATAACATTAGACTTCAAAAGGTTGTGGGAGATTGACTAGAGCCCATTTCATCTACTTGGTTCATCTCTGCCTGTGAGTTCCAAGCCTCAGTCCCATGGGATTGAAAAAAAAAAAAAAAAACATGATTAGATTGTTTAGCTTAGGACATATAAAAATAATTAACAATAAAATATCTACAGCAGTACTTTTCTATAAGGGGAACGCAATTATATGTACATAGGTACAGTGTAACACTTGAATATATAAGAAGTATAAAATCATTAAGAGTAATGAAATTTGGATATATCATTTTAAGATTCATTCCAATTATTTATGTGCACATATATATTTGTGTGTATCTGTGTAACTATATGCGAAGTGCGTTCTGTTTCCAATAGGCCATTAGTTCCCTGTATCTGTAGTAGCGTGTCTTTGTGAGACATTTGACAAAGGTTCTGGGTATATAACACAGGCCCCTGCAAGAGCAGAAAGTGTACTGCTCCATCTCCTCAACCTCCAAGGGATATTTTATTTTAACATAGCTATGAAGACTATTTCATGAAGGTTATTTCAGTTTCTTTCATAATTTGTCAACTCTTCAAGAAACAAGATACACTGATAATTTAAGAAGCCCCAGATAGGGTATTTTTTTTTTTTCTGTAAAAGAATAAAGTTTAGAAAAACATCTTTATCTGAATCTCGAAGATAGCAGTAGATATATTTGCAAAAGGAAAATGGCTGGCATTATGCATTTAATGAAGTTGGGTGGCCAATAGTTTATAACCCTGGAAATATTTAATATGGGTAGTTTTATGTTGAAATAATAAAATAACTTGCTCGCATCAGGAGCATGCAGAGGAAGAGGGTTATGTGTTGTAGAAAATCACATTAGTACTCTTGTACTGAATTCATATGTGTAGATTGATGCACATCAGATAGCGAAGTGACAGGTACTTCATAAGTTTACCTTGTTTTAACTAACTGCCCATTCGGAGTCATAGAGTCTCCATTTTAAATCAATGACTGTGAGGCATTAAATGCAAACATGTATCTGCTGAGAAATTAGAAAAAGAAACTCTAGCTCCATTCTGTAAATCCCCACCCCCCCCAGTGCACAGCCTTCCATAGTTGTCTGTTATGGCTGCAGTGGACAGTATACAATGAACTTTACATCAAACACTGTCCACAAATGGTTCTTTCCCCCTTTCCTATTTTTAAAATGAATTAAGTTTCAGTTTTTACAGCTTCCCACATGTACATAAGTAGCAACCACTCTTATCCTCTCATACTGGCATCTCCTACCTACCCTTGTCTTCCTTACCTCTCCTACAAAATTTTTCCTTAAATTCATTTTTGCTAGTTTTATTTTGTGGCCCACCAATTTCCCACATGGATGTCTATATGACATGGGTTTGGAGGAAACTGTCAGATCTGGTGGGCTCAGTAGTGGTTATACAACTGGAGACAATAACTCTCCCTTTCTCATTATCTTTTTACAGCCAATATTTATTAAGTAAGGAAAAGAGCCTCCAAAGTGATTAGTTACAGGACCAGTCCTATTTTGACTAGGTCTCCTGCAGGTCACTTGCAGATTAATGACAGCAATGCTTATGTAGTCTGGAGCAGTGTTTCTCAACCTTTCTATTGCTGCAACCCTTTAATACAGTTCCTCAAGTGGTAATGACCCTCAGCCATAAAATTATATTTGTTGCTACTTCATAACTACAATTTTGCTACTATTGTGAATCATAATGTAAACATCTTATATGCAGCATCCCTAAAAAAGTTATTTGACCCCACACACAGCACACAAAACAAGGGGTCATAACCCACATTTTGAGATCCTCTCTGTTCTAAAGAATAAACTTTTGTAGCTGTTCCCCCACTGATTTCCAGGTTTTACATACTCTCAGACTCCTAAAATACTGAAACATAAGCATTACCCTTTGTTATGCTCTTAGAGCAGGTTCCTCATTCAAGGCTAGAATTGGGTAGTTTAGCATACAACATGCACTTGCCAAGCCTAAAATATTTACAATGTTTAGTCAATTAGTTTATATATTTTATATGAAGCTAGCAAACAAAATAATCAATGAAAAGGAAATGATTTTATTTTTGATTATATTTGTCTAAAATAATGTGATTTTATTTTATTTTCAAATAAACACTTCATATCCAAAGGGGAAAAAAAGAAAGAAAAAAAAGAGAAAAATAAAAAAGGATTGCTGGACCTACAATGAAAGTTGCTGACTGTACACTGTCTTCTGCAGTGACTCATGAAACAAGTCTCTTTAGCTAGAGGGCAGGCTTCATTTCCTTACTGCCTACCAACGTGAAGTATCCACATTTAGCTAATAAAACCTGGCTCTGGCATCATGTTCCGGTTCTCTGTGCTAGTCTGTGTGGCTTCTGGCACTTTTCTTCAGATAAGGTCTGCATGACTTATGAGATGCTGGATTAATTTTGGGAAGTGATGAAACATAGCTTCCTTTTGGCAATCCTTTGCTTCACGATTTCTGCTTCCTTTGCCACTGGACTTTATATAGATTTTTTTTTTACTTTTGGTTCCTAACAGTTTCATGGAATTTATAGGAAGACAACATCATCCGTTCTCTCATATCAAAATATTTTTTATGTGACATGAAAAGGGAAATGCTTGTTAATTTATTCCTCTAGCTGGAATGTTTTCAGTTAGTTAACTTCATTTCTGGACAAAGAATCCTGGCCTAGCTGGCATCTGAGAACTCTGCAGAGGCAAACATATTGAAATGGAAAGAAGGCGTAGCCTCTTAAAAAGGAAAATCACCGTCTTTTATTATAAAGTTTTTCCTTCGGTTTTCATAACATTTTTCTTTTATTTCCAAAGGATTTTAACCTTTATTTGATAGATGTACTCTCTCTAAGTTAAATACCTAAGTATTTGGGTTTAAAATTATGCCTTTCTTTTTTTGTTCCACTACCATCAACAAACTTTTTCCAGAATAATGCTTTATAGCACTCACTACCTAAAGCCTCTTTCCCATCCTATCATCCAGCTTGATGACAAACTCTTCTACCAGAAATCTAAATCAGCATGGACAACAGATGTGTAAGAAGCTAATTTCTACTTTATAATGAATTCGACTCTTAGTCTCTGAGGGAAAATAATGGACGTGACATTCTACTTTGAATCAAACCTATACCTGACATTAATTACAAGGGGTAAGTGCTAATACCTAAGAAAATTTCATTCTTTTCTGTGTCTAGATAAAAACAGTTTATTATTGCCTTCCTGCCTGTTTTCATTACTTTATTTATTGTTGTGATCAAATTCCTGGCAGGAATCAGCATAAGGGAGGAATGGAGGATTCTTTTGTATTTACTCTTTTGAGAGGATGCAGTTCAATATGGTGGGAGGAGAGGAAGGCAGATGCTCATATTGCATCCACAGTCAGAAAGCAGACACCATTGAAATGCTGGTGCTGAACTCCCTTCCCATTTTCTAATCAGTCAAGTATCTCGGCCTATTGAATGGTGCCGCCCATGTTTAGAAAGTCCCTCACAGACCTGCTTTCGGTTCTTCCTCCTTGATGATTCTAGATCATTCTATAGTTGACACGTGTCACACTGGTTATTCACCCTAGAGTGAAAGAGACAAGGGTGACAAGTATCCTGGGAGAAATATATTCCACTAAGGAGCTCTTTAGAGAAACTTAAAGGTTAACTTGTCTTATTGTCTTAAAAAAATAGTGACTTGTAACATTTCCAGCAGAATACTGTGGTGAAAGATATGAAAGAAAGAGTACCACGGGATTGTGAATGAGTCCTCAGTCTGTTGATAAGAAGTGTATCTCATGTGAGACCTATAACAGCAGGAGCAGAGGCTGTGTCTAACTGTTCTCTGCCTTTTGATCCCTTCTCCCTAACTGGATGCCCTTGTCTACCCTAAATCAAAGAAGATGCACCTAGTCTTACTATAAGGGAGGGTGCATACAGGAACTGGAGGTAAAACAGAGAGACCAGGGAGAGGGGAGAGAGGGGAAGCTCCAATTGGAGTGTAAAGCAAATAAATTAATGAGAAGAAGAAAGAGGAGGAAGAAGAGAAGGAGAAGGAAGAGAAGGAAGAGGATGAAGAGGAGGAGGAAGAGGAGGAGGAGGGGAAGGAAGAAAGAGGAAGGGGTGGAGGAAAAGGAGGAGAGAAAGAAGGAAAGAAATAAGGAAGAAGAGGAGGAGGAAAAGGAAAAGGAGAAGGTAAAGGAGAAGGAGAAGAAGGAGAAGGAGAAGGAGAAGGAGAAGGAGAAGAATATTCTAAAAAGCCTGCAGAACTGACAAAATGAAGGTAGGTAAGAGACTTTGGAGGACTCAGTCCTAAGTGGAATGTCTTTAACAATGTTCCCCCATTAGGGCTCAGGAATAAATGCAAAAGGGGACAGAGAGAGATGGTAAGAGTCAGAGGTGATGGATTCCAAGGAAACTGTTTTCCAGACAGGACAGCAATGAAACATGTATGAACTCACAGAGACTGTTGCAACTCTCACAAGACCTGCACAGGTTTTAGCCAGATGTAGTCCCAGCACAGAGAAGGAGAAGTAGACACTGGTTCTCACACCTACCTAAGAACCTCTCTGAAAATGATACTCATTAGCAAAGTAAAAATCAGTTTTCTCCAGTAGAGTCTCATTAGACTTATTAACCACAACTCAGGGCAGGGTCCAGGCTGAAGGGTAGTTTAAACTTTTGTCTTATTTTGCTTTGAATCTCTGTCTATGTCTCTCTCTCTCATGTTTAAGTTTCATCTATGTTCTGGATATAGAATCAACTCAAACAAATCAATGGCCTTTCTCTATACAAAGGATGAACTGGCTGAGAAAGAGATCAGGGAAACATCACCCTTCACAATAGTCACTAACAGTATAAAATATCTTGGTGTGACTCTTACGAAGGAAATGAAAGATTTGTATGACAAGAACTTCAAGTCTCTGAAGAAAGAAATTGGGGAAGATCTCAGAAGATGGAAGGATCTCCCATGCTCATGGATTGGCAGAATCAATATAGTAAAAATGGCTATCTTGCCAAAAGCTATCTACAGATTCAATGCAATCCCCATCAAAATTCCAACTCAATTCTTCAAGGATCTAGAAAAGACNTCAAAACAACCCTGAGATTCCACCTCACACCAGTAAGAATGGCTAAGATCAAAAAATCAGGTGACAGCAGATGCTGGCGTGGATGTGGAGAAAGGGGAACACTCCTCCACTGTTGGTGGGAGTGCAAGCTTGTTCAACCACTCTGGAAATCAGTCTGGCGGTTCCTCAGAAAATTGGACATAGTACTACCGGAAGATCCAGCAATAACTCTACTTGGCATATATCCAGAAGAGGTTCCATCTGGTAATAAGGACACATGTTCCACTATGTTCATAGCAGCCTTATTCATAATAAGCAGAAGCTGGAAAGAACCCAGATGTCCCTCAACAGAGGAATGGATACAAAAAATTTGGTACATTTACACAATGGAGTACTACTCAGCTATTAGAAACAATGAATATATGAAATTCCTAGGCAAATGGATGGATCTGGAGGGTGTCATCCCGAGTGAGGTAACCCAATCACAAAAGAACTCTCATAACATGTACTCACTGATATGTGGATACTAGCCCAGAAGCTTAGACTACCCAAGATACAATTTACTAAACACATGAATCTCAAGAAGAATGAAGTTCAAAATGTGGTCTCTTCGCCCCTTCCTTGAATTAAGAACAAAGCACACATTGAAGGAATTACAGAGATCATGTGTGAAGCTGAATCAAAAGGATGGACCAACCAGTGAGGGCGGCTGCCAGGGATCCTTCCCATAATCAGCCACCAAAAATAAACACTATTGCATATGCCAGCAAGATAATGCTGAAAGTTACCTGATATAGCTGTCCCGTGGGAGGCTGTACCAGTGCCTGGCAAACACGGAAGTGGATGCTCACAGTCAGCTATTAGTTGGAACACAGGTCTCCCAAGGAAGGAGCTAGAGAAAGTACCCAAGGAGCTGAAGGGGTCTTCACCCCTATAGGTGGAAGTATAACATGAACTAACTAGTTCCCCCTGCGCTCATGTCTCTAGCTGCATATATGGAAGAAGATGGCCTAGTTGGCCATCATTGGGAGGAGAGGCCCCTTGGTCATACAGACTTTACATGCCCCAGTTCAGGGGAATGCCAGGGCCATTAATTGGGAGGGGGTGGGTAGGGGAGCAGGGTGGGGATGGGGGAGGGGATGGGGAAATTTCTGGATAACACGTGAAATGTAAATGAAGAAAATATCTAATAAAGAGAAAAAAAAGTTTCATCTATGTGTTAATGTAATGTATATGTGTTTGTGAGGTATGTGGATGTGTGTGTTAGAGGGAGAAAGAGAGACAGACAGAGAGAGAGGGAGAGAGAGAGAGAGATTTAATTGTTTTTTTTTTTTATGTTTTGTCAGTTGTTTTGTTTTTAAAGAGGGATAGAGCCAGGCATGCTGGGAGACATCTTTAATTCTAACACTCAGGAAGCAGAGATAGATGGATCTCTAAAAGTTTGAGGTCAGTCTGGTCTACATAAAGAATCCAAGGTCTGGCTGGAGAGATGGCTCAGTCGTTAAAGGCTAGGCTCACAACCAAAAATATAAGAATCCAAGGTCCGCCAAGTTTATGCTGATACACATTTTCTAAAAACAAAAAGCAGAGAGAGAGAGAGACAGAGACAGAGACAGAGACAGAGAGACAGAGAGAGCTCCACAGTAAAGACAATTTTATCTAAAACATTAACAGGTCAAAGTATGAACAGGGTCAAAGAAAGAGTTAGTTAGTTGAGTGAGGAGTAGGAAAGTAGGAAGGATCAGGTATAAATTGGGGGTAGGAAAAAAATCCAAATATTTTATATAAATAAAACTTTTAAAGTGATAATGAGCAACACATAAAATAACCAATGTTGTTGGAAAATATAGAGGAAATTAGAAAAAACACCAACACTATAAGGCCAAATAATCACATAGAAAGAGAGATGAGGGTTTAGTGGAGTTGCAGATTAAATTGAGAGCAAACATTCAAAAAGGCAATATTTAGATGAAGTGTTTTACTGGAGACAGGAAAATTACATTTTTCATCGCTTAACACATTCATGCTGTAAGTGTTTTGGAACCTGAGTAAATCGTACAATTTATATGATGTTATTTATCACTATGACAATGACATAAAATGGAAAAGAAATATGGACATATTTTATGGACTTTATTTAAGGATTTTGTTTTGCTGTGTAAGAATCTTCTGGCTTTCCTACCTTGGATTAAATTTGTCATGCAGGACCATTGTTTTTATTTTAATTGACATACAAATATGTATTTTAATGGGTTTCCATGCAATGTTAAATGGGTTACATCTGCCTTGCAATGCAATCAAATTAGACCATGTAGCATGCCAATCACCTTGTTCATGTATCATATATTGGCAGTAAACACATTCACTATCTTTTAGCCATTTTAAACATCTAAGACAGTCTTGTTATCCACAGCACTGAAATGGTACCACAGAATACAAAGATGAATTCTGCTCTCATACCTGCAGACTTATGCCTCTGCAGAGTAGTTCAATTTAAAAAGCTGATCTTGCTCTCTCCTTTGTCCATGTACACTAGCAGCTTCTGGATGTATTTTTGATTGGTATAACCCTGAAAGGTGAGTAATAAGTTGAGGTCACTGACATTGCTAAGCATTCTCTAATCAAAAAAAAAGCTAGCTCCACAGTAAAGACAATTTTATCTAAAACATTAACAGTGCCAAGATTGAGAAGGCATTTTAGAATTGTAACGTCCAATTTTTTCTCCTTAGCATTCCTGGATTGGTGAACCAGGAAGTATGAACAGGGTCAAAGCTCAACAGAAGATACTTAAGGCAATTTATGGGGCTAGATGAAACTGTAACCCTGCAAATATATAAGGCTAAAGTGAAACACAGCTTACACTGGGTTGGGGCCTCATAAGAATCTAGTAACTGTATGTCTGTTTGTTAAAAGTGTGGTAATAGTAAATTTTCAAAATGACAAATAACCAAAAATTAATTTAGAATCAAATGAATGATGATTCTCAAGTGTTTTTGGTAGCATTCACCAACATCACATCACACAAACTTATTGCAGTCTTGGAATTGAACACACATATTGTATACCATATACTTTTCACTATCTATCTCTAACATCTATGTAATGCCAGGGAACATTGCCTGAAACGCAATGGCTCAGATTTAAGACTACTGATAATTATGAATTGGGGTGTTTTTTTAATTGTATTTAAGGTTTTCTGGGCAAATAATAATAGTTTATTTAAGGGAAACAAAGATTTCCAGAATTCATCTGTTATCATTCCTCAACATGTTATGTTAAATGTTTCTTTTTTTAAAAAAAAGTATATGAATTGCTGATTTGAATTTCATGTATCCTCCATAGTGAAGCAGTCCTCTAGTATTAGGAATTATGAAGTCAAAGTATCAAAGAGTTTTTTTTTTTTTTTTCCCTTGTTCCGGTCAACCTCGCTCGCTCTGCTCGACCCTGCTCGCTCCGGCCAGCCCCACTTGCTCCCGGCCGCCCCCGTACGGCCCCGGCTTGTTCCAGCCAGCCCCGCTCGCTCCGATCGGCTCCGCTTGCTCTTTGGCCCCGCTCCTTCCGGCTGTCCCCGTTCGGTTTCGCTCCGGACAGCCTGGCTTGCTCCGGTTGGTCTCTCCGGTCCAAGGATTCATTTATTATTATTCTTCATAAGTACGCTGTAGCTGACTTCAGACGTATCAGAGGAGGGCGTCAGATCTTGTTACAGGTGGTTGTAAGCCACCATGTGGTTGCTGGGATTTGAACTCATCACCTTCGGAAGAGCAGTCGGGTGCTCTAACCCGCTGAGCCATCTCACCAGCCCTATCAAAGAGTTTTTTAAAACCATTGAATATATTTTTTTCACTATCAAAAAACCAAGTATTCAAATATCATTTGTGTGCAAATTTACTTTCTTCCTTAGTAAAAGCTAAATGAATATGTATACAAAATAATTGCTTTAAAATTATTTTGTTTGTGGTTTATTCGGTGGATATTTGATTTATGGACTTACTTTTAAAAAACCTGTAACTTTTGAGGTTATGTAAAACCTTTTGGGGGCAAACGTTCTAGCTAAGTGGAAATATCTAAAAAACTTTAATATAGAATATGTAGTTGAAGTACTAGAATACAAGAGTGCCAATGCTTTTCATCACCTGTGCATTTTTTATTAGATATTTTCTTTATTTACATTTCAAATGCTATCCAGAAAGTTACCTGTACCCTCCCCCTGCCCTGCTACCCTACCTACCTGCTCCCACTTCTTGGCCCTGGTGTTCCCCTGTACTGGGGAATATAAAGTTTGCAAGACCAAGGGGCCTCTCTTCCCAATGATGGCCGACTAGGCCATCTTCTGCTACATATGCAGCTAGAGACATGAGCTCTGGGGATACTGGTTAATTCATATTGTTATTCTACCTATCGGGTTGCAGACCCCTTCAGCTCCTTGGGTACTTTCTATAGCTCCTCCATTGGGGGCCCTGTGTGCCATCCAATAGATGACTGTGAGCATCCACTTCTGTATTTGCCAGGCACTGGCATAGCCTCACATGAGTCAGCTATATCAGGGTCCTTTCAGTGAAAATTTGCTGGCATATGTAATAGTGTCTGGGTTATGGGATGGATCCCCGGGTGTGGTAGTCTCTGAATGGTCCAACCTTTCGTCTTAGTTCCAAACTTTGTCTCTGTAACTTCTTCCATGGTATTTTGTTCCCTATTCTAAGGAAGAATGAAGTATCCATACATTGGTCTTCCTTCTCCTTAATTTTCTTGTGTTTTGCAAACTGTATCTTGGGTATTCTAAGTTTCTGGGCTAATATCCACTTATCAGTGAGTGCATATTACCCAGAGGATGTTCCAACTGGTAATAAGGACACATGCTCCACTATGTTCATAGCAGCCTTATTTATAATAGCCAGAACCTGGAAAGAACCCACATGTCCTTCAACAGAGGAATGGATACAGAAAATGTGGTACATTTACATAATGGAGTACTACTCAGCTATTAAAAACAATGAATTTATGAAATTCTTGGGCAAATGGATATATCTAGAGGAAGCTATCCTTAGTGAGGTAACCCAATCACAAAAGAAGTCACTTGATAAGTACTTACTGTTTATTTTTTGATAGTGAACCAAAAATCAGAGAACTTGAACAAAAGCAGATATATTTTTCCCACAAATAAAGCATAAATACATGTTAAAAATCTTTTATTTTTTCTTATATCTTTGTGTATTTGAACTTCGTGTAGTACATAAAAATTATTTCCCCACAAGGCTGACCTGTTCTGTTCTTTCTTGTTCAGTGAAGGAAAGTTACCCTGCATGGGATCTGTCTGGACCTTGCATAGCCCAGAGCACACTTTCATATCTGGCTGATACTTTCCAGAATAAAGCTGTGTCTTGTCTTCATACTCTAATTTGCTGATTGTTTTTTCTTTTTATTTATCTGCCCTGTTTTTATACTCTTATTGGCTTTTTTTCTTTTTCTCCTCTTCCTGGAAAGGATAGGTGAATGGTTCTTAATTTACTTATTTGACTCACAGAGAAATTTAACACCAACATAATACCTATATTCCATCTCCACCACATAAAAAACAAGAAAACAAAAAACAAAAAAGAAAAACAAACAAACAAACAAACAAACAAACAAACAAGAAAAAGCCTGCAAACTCTTACAGACTACCAGAAACTGAAAATGCAGAGGGAAGGATCCTTGGACCTAAGCAAGTCAGTCCTATTCTGGGAGGTTATGAGGTACTAGGACTCACAGCACCATAATTCCAGGTGCCTGCAGAATTACACGAAACACATATTTGGTCCTGTCAGCTTTTCTCAGAGTATCCCTTGCTTCTTATACCCATTTCAGGCAATGTTCCTCTGGGCATGCCTGCCCTATAAGAATGTCTACTGGTTATAAGAAAATAATATTTAACTGGCAGATCTCCATTTTTTTCTGGAAAATACCCTGACATTCTGGGAGCCATATGGGTCTTAGTGATTTGGTGGTTTTGACAAAACCCACATTATTTGAGTTTTCAGGTAATGTATGAAATCTTGTACTTTTGTAAGACCAAGCAGATACAGTGTTCCCAAGATGAACTCCTGGCTTACATCCTAAAGCCTTACTAGGTAATTCTTCACATTCAGAAGGACCCAGGGAAAAATGTGTTTCTACTATTGCGATTTTATTAATTGTTTCATTGATTAGAAACATAAATTCTTCATCTAGACTGGAAGCCATGATGCTATATCTATACAGTTGCTTTCTCATTGACAAAATAGACTCTTGTTTGTTGTTGTTGTTTTTGTTGTTGTTGTTGTTGTTGTTATTCTTTTTTCATGTTAGATATTTTTTCCTTCATGCTATTTATTGTTGCTGAACTTGGATTCACCATTTATAACCCTACAAGCCAAGTTTGGCCACGTGACATGGGAAGACTAATTAAGACAGACAAATTCATATTAAAAGGCAGAAAAAGATATATTCAGTGTGGCCACATTGGGGAGACATACAAAAAGATCCAGTAACCTCCTCAAGTGTGTCTCATAGGATTATAAAGTAGATTAAAGCTTAGATAGAGTGCCAAGGTCATGCATATGCAGGCATTCTGTGAAAGCTGTGGCCACAGCCACCATTGTTTCACTGTTGCTGAGCTTCTGTCTCATGGGGAAAGTGGTCCAATACTATGTTGAAATTGTGAGATCTCTTTTCTGGTAGATAAGTTCTTTCTTAGACAGTATCAGGTTCCCAGCCTTATTTCAATATTTTATTCCTGATTTTATTTCAAGGTTTTAAGTGGTTCCCATAATTTCTCTGGCTTTAATGCTGTAGCTAGAATCTCCATCAATCTGTCTGTCAGCTATGAACCTGCCTTAGAGCATCGTTGACTCGACCTTACAGAACAAAAATCCAAATCAAATCCTCAAGTCTTTTGCTCTGTAAGAAAGGTTCTGAAGACAATAACCTCTTATCTGGTCTTATCTGCCCCCAGTTCCTATAAGAGTGGTCATGCCGGATTAAAATATTAGATACATTTGCTGAATGAAGAGACAATCACATTCTTTAAAGTGGTTAAGATTATGCCAGGATTTTTCCTAGACCGAGATGTCATTACATTTAAATAAATAGATGGCATTAAAGAATAATCTTAGAGCAGATGATTCAACTTCACATCCCAAATGTGCCTGCCCAGAAGGATGTACACTCTAATCATTTTATTTCCTACTCTATAAAACTGTATGGCATCTTTGGAATGTTAGGATGTTCCCAAGGCCATCAATACTCTTATATTCCTTCTACAGAAGAAACCGAAACAGTGAAAATAAAGTTTTGTTAAATAGACATTACTGTACGTTTTCTAGAAGAAGCTCTAATGTAGCATTGGATTCTCCTGTCTAGCTTGGCTAATCAAATGCTGCCCACCATATTTCTTTGTTGGACAATATCTCAGATGTTTTCCTCGACAAACACATTTTATTTCTCACTTATATTCATTTATCCTCTTAGAGTTCTCTCAAGATTGATTTCTTTAAAACCAGAATTACAGAGCTTAAATTTTGTTGATCATGCTTTCACAGAAAGGTTTTGTTTCCTTTCTGCTTGGATTTTGGTAGTTGTTGATAGACTTGCAATAATAAGAGATAGATGACAATGGACTCTGATAGCAACCAAATAAGCTCCTTAAGCCTTCGTTATCAGTGGAGGATTCAAGTTACAACTGGAAATTATCCCCTGCTTTCTTTTGATCATATCTCTGTCCTTAGCTGTGGCAGTCAAAGGAATGTGTTTGTGTTCAAAACAAGACTCACTCAAGTACTAGAATTTATTCCATTTTTAAATGCATAAGAATATATATATGTGTGTGTAAGAATTATATATATATATATATATATATATATATATATATATATATATATATATATGAATGAAGTTGTTATTTGATTCAGTTTTTCTGGTTAAAATGTTTGTCTTATTATCATGTATTGGAAAATGCTGGATAGGCTATGAACTCAGGGGTCTATTCGAACCAGTTCCTTCTCTTCCCAAGTGAAAACTTAAAGGTTTTATGTCTCTAATTCTTTCCATCATTTGATGGTGCTCAAACACAGTGCTCTTTTTCTAATCCAGCAGATACATTCATTGATTTCTGTTCACTTTCCTGCATATCAACGAAAGCTCTTTATAAATACGTAAGTGCTGCACTTATTAGAGCAGAGTACAGAATATAGCTTACTCCGTTTAATGTTATCTGTAGTCATATGACTTTCTGTGACCATTCACTATTCAAAGAATAAGTTCATTTCTTCTTTTTTTGTCTTTTTTTTCAATACTTTTTGTCATTTTACATAGTCCCCACTAGCTTTTCTCAAATCCCTCCACAAATTGCTCCCTCTGGACCCCCCCCCTTCTCTGAGCAGTTCGTATCTTCTTATGTTCTTGCTTCTTTCCCCTAATCTTCCACGGTCCTGAGAAACGGCTGTTCTACTGCTCAAAATATGAGAATGAGAACAGTCATGTCAGAGCATAGACTGCCTGCCTCTTTGTAATGGAAACTTAGCTAGAAATGAGTATGGTTTTAGACCAATGAGCTGAGACGATGATTTATTATCCCAGCATAATTTACATTAGTGTTTCTGACACAGTTTCTCAACGTCTAGCTCCCCTTTTATCTTCTCAGTAGGCTTTGCTTTTCTTTCTTTCCTCCTAGAGCTCTTAGGAAGTTTGCTTCTTTCACTCATCAGGGCTGAAGCATGTATCTTGGACCAGATTATCCACAGACCCATCTCTTGTAAATGATACCCAGTTCAGAGCTGAGAGTCTGATGAAAGAATATCATCTATTCAAAATGAGGCTCAGGATACTGATAAGGATAGTTGGAATGCAGCCGATTCCAAAATTATTCAATATGAAAGAGGTATATGCAATGCTTACCTTTGCTTCTTGGAATTGTGAAAATGCTGTAATTTGAATTAAGTTTATGCTGCAGAACCGTTAGGAAAAAAATAGAGCCATTTGAAGAAACTATGAATGAAGACTCACTAGAAATCAAACCTTATGCTAATGACGTGTATTTGTAGCTTTTGAAAAATTTTCCAATGTATGGCACACTTTTCTGATATCTGCAACTAAAATAATTTCAAATAATATGGTCTTTTAATAGGAGCTCTTCTGCATGACAGTACTTATTGTCATATAAATCATCATCTCAAGTGCTAGGCTACCCTCTGCTTTGGTTGGTTAAAAAGATTGATGGGCAAAGTGGAACATGGCAGTCACACCATCTGTGAAAAGACATGTCAGAGAGATACACGTCCAAATAGTGTGCTTGCCACTGATGGAGCACGTCTATGCAGAAATAGTATTTGTCTTCTCTGAGCCTCAGCTAACCAGCAGATAAAGGAGTAGTAATGTGTTGCCAGTGGTAAGTGAGATAGCAGGCAGAGGTGTAAGCACACAGGAAAATGTCTTTCGTTCATGATTTTTGGGATCTACCCATCCCAGTATTTACAAATGTTATTTTCTCCTAATCCCAGAAGAGTATCCTTCTACCTCTCCTGTGTTAGCAGTAGGATGCAAAGTTATCATTTGTACCTTGAAGGATACAGCTAGACTGTGGAACCCTCATCATTTTGTACCTTAGACCACAGTGCCTGTTGTAAATGAAAGCCCTCATTCATCAACTAAGGATGAACCCATGTGGGGAACCCACCCTAAGCATAAAAGAGAAAGCTAAGATTTATTTTAAATAGGTTCTCTTGAAGAAAGAATCCTATTTATGGGTCTAGTTTTGTGTATCAAAGAAATTCAAGCCAAAAAGGTTTAGATCTATTAAGCATATACTTAGAAAGGAACAAATCTCATTCTGTTTGAAACCAAAACAGAAAACAAACAAACAAACAAAAAAATCCATCAGTTTTTGTAACGCTGACCTCCATTGTAAAGTCTTTTAACTGGTGTGGAAAGAGGAAGGGGAACATAATTGTACTATAATAGAGTATAGCAATCCTATACTCATTTTAATTAACTTTGCAGTCCCGTAGGAACCATTCAGCTCCTCAGAGTCATCAGAAAATCCTATAATATTTTATTTCTGTTTCATGGTAACATGGAGATTGCCTTGCTTGTCTCCAGAGACCTGAGACATTATACTCCAGGGATGCAGAGTCCTGTTAAAAATTAATCATTTTGAAGTAGCAAACATTATTGGGAGCAGTGCCCATTGTTCTGAAGATTTATTAACTGTCTGCCACACCGTCATTTATACACAAAGCTACACTGAGCTTCTATATTTCATGCTAAACACTTCCTATTGTTTTCTTAGAGTTATTATTAGAGCATGGCTAGATCTAAATACATATTAAATTAGAATAATGTGATGGGGCACGTTCTCCTGACAGCGCTGGTTTCCCACAGATGCTTCCATTATGGGTATTTGTGAATAAGCATGTGGTGATTCAGCTGCCTAAGGGTAAAAATAAAAAAATGAGGTTAATATACAGAGCAATGAGTTCAGGGCAGTTTGTGTTCTAACGTCATATCAAAAACATGGAGTCATATTGAAGTAGAAGTTTCCAGTTATGTCATGTGATACAGACTCACATGGTGTTCTGGTAAGGCAGACTCTCGTGGTGTTTTGCTGAGCCAAGACCTGTGGGAGGACATGTGATGTTTGGATAGAGTATAAATAGGACTCAATGGACAGTGAGTGCACTTGCATAGCTAGCTTTGCTATGCTTCATTGGGCTATTCTTGGCCATTCTGGCTGACTCGTGGCTTTTTTCAGCAAAGGCTTGCCAGTTTCTGCTAGATTGTGGCACCTCTACTGAATCATGTTTGCTATCCTGACCTTACTGGACTGGACTGCTGGTATCCTGACAAACAGAGATTGGAATTGCCCCAAGAGACCACTTCTAAACAGGTCCACATTCCCTTGTCCTATTTACCATCTTTTCTCTTTTACCTAGAAAGGGTTAGGTTGGGGGGGTTAAAGCATTTGAGAACCTTTATTAAAAGAAGGTTTAAAAAATCTAAGGCTATATCATATACCTTGGGGGAAATCGAGAATTTTTCTAAGTTTTGGGATAGGGTATATTTCTACCCTTTTTTTTTCTGTAGATAGAGCTCTTTTTTGGAGGAATTCAGAGCAAACAAGTCAAGACAAGTTTGAGGGTCAAATAGTAAGTATTACTACCTTTGTAAACTATAAAACAAATATAATAGATATGGCAGCATGATGGTGTGAATCCAACCCCAACTAAAGCATAAATATCATAGCCAGGTTCCCACAAGAAATTGTTTATGGAGGGCTAGTAAACTTTTATTTCATAACTACATCTAGGAATCACAAATTATTGTATTTCTTTTCTTTAAAAGAGAGTTAAAATGTAAAAATAAAAAAGTTTATTTAATGAACTGTAGCAGCCGGGCTTTGTTGGTTCTTACACTGGGAGATTTGATATTTTCATCGCAAAAGGATTCTTGGGAACCCAGTCTCTACATAGAAGATAATTGTTCATGTCTTGGACTATCTCTTTATTTTTTTTTTCCGACAAATCACTATGATGTGAAACCTGATAATTAATGGGTTTTTATTTGTTAAAGAGGTTAGTATTGCTCTTACTAGTGTATCATTCCATGAGAATATCTGAAACTTCAATGGGGGAATATGACATTAATTAACAGAGTACCTGGTGTGCATTGAGAACTGTGGACATACATTGCTGGCTTAGTCCACAGAGAAGCAGTGGTCCTCCCAACACTAAAGTGCCTTGCTGAGGCTTTTAGTTCATATCTGACTGAGAGTGGGTCTTTATTCAATTCTCCTAATCTTGATTTACAGAAACTTTAGTGATATTTTTTGAAATAAACCTTTTTTTAAGTATGGCTGCTATAATATGAATTGTAGATATCTCTGTAAATCCTACTTGATAATGAATTGACTCCCAGCATGGAGCTAGTGAAAGAATGAAGAATGTTTCAAACATGGTGGGGGTTTTTTCAGCTAATGGGTGTTATTTAGTTCACTGAGGTAGTTAACTGTCTTGGAGATACTTCCAGGAGCTCAAATGTGGTTTGATTCTGCTATATACTCTTACCATGATATTTGGTTTCACCACAGTTCCAAGAAGTCATGAAAAAGAACATCCCAAATGTCAGCCAAATAAACCTTTTCTCTTTATAAGTTGATTTATATTAGGTAGTTGATATAATTGCAGAAAGCAGACCAACCCAGAAGTCTAATGATCCTAGATGTCCTAGTATAAAATGTAACCAATCGGCTTTGCTAAACAATACATCACACATTGATCTATTCTTTAGAGCTAAGATATCTAAAATCAATTAAAAAAAAAAACACTGCATGTTGGGACATATCTCTTCCATGCATAGTGCAGAAAAACAGATACATGTAGCTGCAGTTTCCAATATAAGTCATATTTTTTTAAAAAAGCACAATCTCTAAAAGCAGTCTATAAACATCAGTCCTTATACTCATAAGTAAGTGTATCCTTCACTTTCATTAAGGATATTTGTCTTTGCAATGGACAAAAACCATTACAGAAAACCATAAATAATCAAAATCTAGAGCTATGGAGCTCAGTCCGAATTAATGTAAAACAGTCCTACACCCAAGGCTCAGGAAACATGACAAAGAGAGGAAGAAAGATTATTAGAGTCAGATTCTCAGGGAGTTTGCTGTGAGATTGTATTTCCTAGTAATATCAGAATCTATACACATAAGTTTCACTGAATGATCCCTCAAAGATGACCTGAACAAGGCTGGCACCAGTGGACTTGCCAAAGTGGACAGGGGAAGCTCATGAGCTTTCAACACTACACAAAGAACTACAGGCAACTGAGGAAAGCTGGGAGAAGGAGCTTTCCCTAGGAAAGGATATACCAACTGGTTACCCAGTGTCAAATGATTACACATAAAAACATATATAAAAGTAATATAACATGGATTGAACCATGTTATATTAGGCGTATATATTTATATACATATATGCATACACTCATGATTAATTTAAAAGATTTTATGAATTTGAAAGGGAGAGGAGAGGCTATATGGCAAATATTAAAGGGAAGAAAGGGAAAGGGGAAATGTTATAATTATAGATTATATTATAATCTCAAAAGAAAAAAAATTATGTGAAAAAGAATTATACCAGACACTGGTGGCATACACCTTTACTATCATCAATTGGGGAGGCAGAGGCAGGTGGAGTTTGGATATGTGCGCGTGTGTGTGTGTGTGTGTGTGTGTGTGTGTGTGTGTGTGTGTGTGTATATACATGATGATGGAATGAATAAAGTTTGTGAAAATCTTTATGAGCTGAAAATCACCATAATTTGTGAACAGGACCTTTGTAGCAAGGAAATTTTATAGTTTTTAGGTTTCTCCTTAACCAGTTTTATATTATTGGAATTTTTGTTTATCACAATTTTACTCCCTAACTCATATCTCTCCCTCCCCCTCCGTCCCTCTTTCTCTCCCTTTCATTCTTGCTCTCTCTTACTTTCTCACCACACACACACCCACACACACACATACACACACACACACACACACACACAGACATATACATACACACAGATGAGAAAGAGAGAAAGAGAGAGAACACATGATGAGTTGTGATGTTAGTTTGAAATAAACATTATGTCCATTGCTGCAATAGAAACTTCTGACCATATTTCTTCAACCTCTGTGGGTGGAATGAGAAGAAATCTGGATATAACTGTTGAAAAATGAGAACCTCCGACTGAACCTTGGCATGCATGCATTGAAGTTTTATTTCTTCTGTGCAAATCTGAAGATCTCGGTTTGCTAACAGGCAAAATTTACAGCAAAATAAATAGTTTGTCCAATAGCTTCAGGAGTTATCCATTGGAAACAGTATATCTGTGTTGAGAGTTGCAATAAGAAATGGCTAGAGCATCAATTCTGGAGCTCTTCTGAGAATTGGAGGTTGACAAAGTGACTCTTTTCCCATATGTTGCAGATGCCCCCATCTCTCCCACAGCTCCTCCAGGCACTAACTTTATGTATTTATATCTTAGTGGTGCTTTTGCTGAGAAAACTTGCTTTGGTTATTGTGAAGTTAGTAAATCATGAGAACCTTGTATTCTCGCTGGGAAAGATGATGTAGTAGGAAGAAACTAAGTGAAGGACAAGATAACTAACTTCAACTCAATGAAGCTGGGTGATGGCAACCACTCAAGGGCCTCAATAGAGGAAAAAGATGAACGATTTGAAAGGGGAGACAAATTCTAGACTCTGCTTGAAGGAATGTACCCCCAAATTTTTCAGTTCAGACTGTAATATCTATGTCACTTGACTGGAGAAAGCCATCTGGCATCATTTGGGAGACTACTATTCTCATGTGTTTTGGGTGAGTCATGTTTTTAAATGATTTCATTCACAAAGTCTGTACTTTCAAATCTATTCCTTAGGATAGTAGGAGACAGTTGTTATGAAGAGACTACTAGGAAAATCAGAGGGCTTTAATTAGGTAGGGAGCAGGAACTTAATAAAGAGAGGAAGGAATGAGAGAAAATACAGTATTTGAAAAAAATCTATACAAAAATGCATCATTATATAAGCTTTTAAAATATCTATCTATCTATTTATCATCTATCTATCTATCTATCTATCTATCTATCTATCTATCTATCTATCTAGTCTTTTGCCACTACGTATGACAATGTTCTACCCAGTAGTCATAGACTACTTGTAAATATCCCCAGTGTCAGGCATGGGAGACCATCTTTCATGTTAGTGTTTTTTTGGGGAAGGGTCTAAGAGTTTTCTCAAACAATATAGACTATTACCATTGCCCTTGGCAGCCTCACAGAGTTGAAGGTAGAACTTCATTGCTGAAGACACTACACATTTTAGGCACAGGATTTGGAGGTATCTAACTGAAAATGACCTGGATTTCTCCTTGAGGACTAACTCTCCCAGAACTGAGTGTTGTTATCTAAGATGCCAATGGAGGAAAACAACCAGGAGTTCTACTCAGATGCACGCCCTGAGAACCAAAACCTGATAACAATGGGACAATAGTAGCAATTTCACCTTGGAGGTAAAAAAAAAAAAAAAAAGTTCTCTAAATTGACTTCAAACCCACTCAATCAAAGGGAATTCATGCCTGGTATCATAAACCTAGCTGACTACATATGGAAGGAGAAATGACAGAACTTGTCAAAAAATCTGCTACTGTTTTTTTTTTTCCCTAAGTCAATATAAGTTGCAAGTGTGTTCTAAATACTTGTACTTATATCCTTCATCAAAGAGATGTTTTTGCATCAGATAAAGAAGTAATCCTTATGTCTAATGTTCAAGGAAGTTTTCTGTATAGAAGGCAGAATAATTGTAATAGCCAGACTAACAAGATGCCTGTTGCTAAAGAGTGTGTTGTAGACAGGTCTACAAAGTTGAACCCATGAAATCGCAACAATGTGATTGCCTGAACAGGAGCATCAAAATGTCAATAGTAATTAACATCCCCAGTGTAGATGAGGGAAACTTCACAGGGTTCCACTTGAGTCAAAGAGCTACTATCAAGGGCTGCTGAGAGGAATTTCCCCAGGGACAAACCTCCTGATAGGCTAGTGAGGGGACATACAGTAATTTCTAAGCACAAGTAAATTCTAGCAACACTTAACATATTCAGTAGGGTATGTGTCTATTACAGAAATAATAAGAGGTCATGAATTTGAGAAGAGTAATGGAGACATGGTAAGAACTGGACGAAGTGAGGGAGAGGTAAAAATTATATAAGTATAGTACTTACCTATGGAATTCTCAAAAAACAACTAAATAAAAAGTAATAAAGCTACTTTTCACCTTGCCAACATCTCACATATGAAATAGAGAATCCACTGAATCTGTTTTTTGTATGTTGTTAGGCATCTCAAAGGAATTAGAACATTTTCATAGACCCCATTTTCATATAACTGAGATGTCTTTTTGGAGATTTTTTTTTCTGGTTTACTCAGAAATGATATTGGAAATGCAATTAATAGATAGGTGCAACATAAAAAAGATGTTCTAAAATTAGAGTGACAGTAACAATTCCTTATCTTGATTAGCTTTTGATGGCACTTCTATTCTACCTACATTTAGCTCAGAGTTATGTATATAACAAAATTATGGCTTCCCTGCTTTTAGAATATGATGGTTTTCTTGAGGATGAATCTACTCTGACAATGGACAGAGTATTTGTTGTTTTTGTCTGAAATATTTATCAAGTGTAGGTAATCATTACAAAAAATAATTGCCAGTGATAATGTCACTTGTAGATTTTAGATTATGAATGTTACTGTGTGGAGTCAGCCTCTTTGCCACTGTTACCCTCACCCTGATTCTATTTTTGGAACATATTGCCTCTTTATGCAAGTTGTCCTACTCTTTGCACATTGGTGTGGGTACTATGTTACTGTGAGTTGCTATGATTTTAGAATCTGAAATTTGCCAGGACATTATTTTAGTTTATACATGCAGGCTAAGATATGATATCTATGAATCTCATTTCCAGGTGCTGGATATTTCTGTTAAAAAAGGTACTATAAAAAAGAAACAAATAACAGACTGAGAAACAGTGGGGTTCACTCTTATGGCTTTATAATACATTTCAGAAAGAACCCTTGATAGTCAAAGGATATAACAAAAACTGAAATCCAGCAATGCAGGCACTTCAAAAAACCCTGAACCAATCAAAATGTTTTTCTTTACCATCAAAGAACATGGGTTATTTGTAAGTAGTGTCATCTTAGGCACCACAGAGCAACTGTATTTTCTCATAGCCAACTGCATGGCTTCTTTGTAATAAATTATGAGGTAATAAACTTGTTCACAGCTTCTTATAGATAGAAAAGGCCACAGAAATTCAAGCAAGCTTTCTCATAAAAAATACTCTCTTAGGCAAATCATATACAAATTCAAGATTTGTTGCTTCAGTGTCTCTGGAGACAGAAAACTTATTACCATTCAGATGTTGTTTTTAGTGTTCTATGAACAATTTTAGAAAGGTCAATCTAAAATGTCTCTACTTAAAATTCCATCCACTTGTCCAAATTTATATCTCATTAGTGACATGGAACCAGGTTCTATTGCTCTACAAAATAGGTTGGACAAGAATGCATGTGTAGAGAGAAAATGAGTCAAAGGGCAGCCGAAAGGAACTGGCAAAGTATGAACTCACTAGGGTTTCTGCTCTGGGCTCCGTGGTATGGATCTAGGCTAAGGCCACATCTGATAGGTGAAAAGAGTACTTAATGGTGTTTGGCTGAGGACTCTATGGTATAAATCTGGCCTGAGCACAGAAACAGAGGAAAAGGATGAATGTTTTTCAATTCCAGTACTAATTTCTTCAGTTACTTCTCCTTCAGGATCATAGCTAATTCTAAATTCTTAGAAATTATGAGACGCTTTTGGAGGAGATTGTATGTGTAACAGAGAGAAGCACCATGGTCTATAGGACGTGGATAAGTTTCACTGTATGACTTTACCATCTTAGGTTTCAGTTTGTTGTACCTCCTGTAAAAGCAAGAAGATACAAGTTGAGTACTATCTCCTTGGGTACTATTGATAGCTCCAGAATTATACCATGCAAGGACAAAAAGCATTTTCTATCACCTCTTTTCTTTTTTGCTTCCACCTTCTGAACTTTTACTTTATACCCATAGAGGTCTCGGTAGGTGAGCTTGCTGGTTTCTGACTAGAAATTTTTCTACCCACACCCCCAGTTTTCCTTGCACCTCAGGTCTTATCTTTTCCTTCAGGTGTTAGCTCACATGTTATCTGCTCAGCAGACAATTCATGACACCATCAGCACCTAGCAGTCTCACCCTTACTTAACTTCCTCTGTGTGTTGGGCTGCTTTACAATGCTTGATAAAAGCTATGCAGCTATGAGATTCATCCTCAGATTTATCAGAGCTGATAATGTCCTTATCTTAAGGACTTGTAAATTTCATGAAGTTCTAGAGTTCATTTGCCTGTTTACGTGTGTATATTCAGAACTTTCAGCTGAGTCTGGAGTATGGTACGTGCTCAGTAAATATGTGATGGATAATTAAATAAGGAGAAAGAACACAAAGGGCTTTGACATACCTCTCTTGCCTTTTAATTGGTTATATTTTACTTTTCCAAGATGTGCAGAATTTCTTTCTTTCTTCTAGGTTTGAAAATATTTCATTCCATTCACGATATAGTCCAGACTCTCGTCTTTGGAAATGCTATACTTTAATTTTCTTTCTTAAAATATGGTTCCTAGCACAGAACACAGTGTATCATTGGCTCAGCAATTTTGGTAACCCAAAAACTTAGGGCAAGGAATGTTCCATCTTTATCTAATGTTACTTAAGCTCTGGAAATACCTGATGGAATCTACCTGTGTCATTTGATACCCTTTTATGTAGATTAATTTTAAATTATTTTCGCAAGTTCAGTTCTCTGAACTTTGTTTCTTCATGTCCTCACATTATGAGCTAGGTGTTCATTAAGCAAAATAATATCATTGATTATAGTTGTGCTATGGGTCATTTGGCAAACAGTTCCTTAAGTATCCACAGCTAACTTGTTACCCTGAACACTAGATTACACATTAATATTTAGTCTATAGATTTTATTGAATGCTGTTTAAAAAGTATTCTGCTAGGGGTTAGAGAGATAAGTCAGTAAAGCATTTGTCTACTAGGCATAAGCGTCTGAGTGTGATCCTTTCTATTCATGTTAAAGGTCAAGCTCGATGGAGCACAGTTTTTAATTGATTAAGTTATGGATTTACTTTACAACATAAGTGCAGCTCTTACTGTCTCCTCTCCTTCAAGTCCCTCTTTCTCATCTCACTTTCCTCAATATAACCATTATTCCCTTCTTTTCAAGAGACAAGGCCTTCCATGGATATCAAATAGTCTTGATATATCAAGTTACAGTAAGATTAGTTGCAATCTTCTATTGAGACTAGAAAAGGCAGCACATTCCTTTCTCCTTCTCTTCCATAGGATTCTTTAAGCTCCACTTAATGTTTGTTCATGGGTCCTTGCATCAGTTTTTATCAGTTGCTGGGTAAAACCTTTCTGATGACAGTTATGCTAGGCTCCTCTCTGCAAATATAACATATTATCAGTAATAGTGTCAGCAATGGGCTTCCTCTTATGGAATGAGTCTGAAGATGGGATAGTCATTGGTTGTTCCTTCCATCAAACTCTGCTCCATCTTTTACCTCTACACATCTTTTAGACAAGACAAATTGTGCGTCTAAGGTTTTGTGGCTGGAATGGTATCTAAATCCCTCCATTAGCAGTCTAACCTGTTTATAGGAGATGGCCAGTTCAGGCTCCATTTCCCCATTGCAAAGTGTCCTAGCTAGAGTAACTCTCATAGACTCTTGGGCAGGAGGTCTGTTGCCCTAGGTTTCTAGTTCATTCCAGAAATGCCTGCCAAAAATCTAATCCAAATCTGGCAAATGGCTGACATGCAAAATACACAAAGAACTCAAGAAAGTTTACATCAACAAACCAAATAACCAAATTAACATGGAGTACAGAGCTAAACAGAGAATTCTCAGCAGAGGAATCTCAAATGGCCAAGAAGCATTTAAAGAAAGGTTCAACACCCTTTGTCATCAGGGAAACAAAAATTAAAACAACTCTGAGAATTCATCTTACACCTGTTAGAATGACTAAATTCTAGTACTCAAGCTATAACTCATGATGTTGAGGATGTGGAATAAGTAAAACCCTAATCCAATGCTGGCGGAAATGTAAACTTGTACAACCACTTAGGAAGTCAATTTGGCAGGTTATCTGAAAATTGAAAATAGATCTACCTAAAGATCCAGCTATACCATTCCCAAAAGATGCTCTAACGTACCACAAGGATACTTGTTCATCTATGTTTATAACAGCTTTATTCATAACAGTCAGAAACTGTAAACAACCTAGATGCCCTTCAAACAAAGAATAGATAAAGAAAATGCAGTACACTTATACAGTGGAGTATTACTCAGCCACTTAGTAATGATGACAGTATGAAATTTGGAGGCACCTGGCTGGAACAAGAAAAATTATCCTGAGGGAGGTAACATAGACTCATAAAGACAAATAGGGTGTATACCTTTTAATAAATGGATATTAATAATAAAGTGCAGGATTACCATGCTACAAACTATAGACCCAAAGAAGGTAAGAAACAAGTAGGGTCCAAAAGGGAATGCTAGAATCTCACAGAGAAGAGAAAATAGATTAGATATTGAGAGTGGATGGAGTGAGGATACTGGGTAGGGGAGGAGGTATGGATTTTAACAGAAGGGATGAGTAGGGGGAGGATGAAAATTGTGCATGTTTTAAACTACAGCATTGGGGAGCTGGAGACAGGTAGGTCCTTGGAACTTGCTGGATAATCAGCCTAGCCTAATTGGTGATTTCCAGGCTACTAATGATTGGCTTAGAAGAAGGTGTATAGTTCTCTGTGGAACAAACCCTCTTGTGTCTACATTATACAGACAGATACACTGCCTACCCTTTCAACTACAATGCAGACTTAGATTTTGAAGATTTAGTTAGGATAAGTATTCCCAATATAGCACATTTTCTAGACTCATAGATAGTCATTATTTAATGTTCCTGTAGGTACGATAGATATTTTAAGTGTTCTTCAATTGATCTTGCAGTTTCTAAAGCCTTGTCTGAACATTATTTCTTTTGATATATTACTTAATTCTGTATTTCTGAAATGTGTGGAGATCAAATTATTTTTTAATTGCAGAAGTACTTCATGATTTAAATGAATCCCACCATGAATATATTTGTTAAGAAGTAACAAATTAATTTTATTCATATGTAGTACTGCTTCAAATTAATTCATTTTACTCTGATGTAATTATAAGCAATGTGCTTCGTTATTAATAACCTAGATAAAGGATAAATCACCAGAAATATGTGGAAATGTTCATTATTTGAAATAGTGATTCTGATAACATTTTAGTTGGTGGCTTGGTCATTGTAAATGTAAATCATTGGAGAAAAAAATTTTTTTTTCTTTTTGAGAAAATATATGTCATTTTTCTGTGGTACTTACATCATTTAGAACCTTTTCATTATAATGGCATATGTTGAGATGAACAGATGTAGTAAACTTTACTTATTCTTTTAATTCATTATTTAGACAAAACACACAATATAAGCTGAAAAGCTCTTATGAAGATTTTAGATTAAAAAGACATTCCCATGCAAGCATCATTCCACATTTTTAAATATTGGTTTCTATTGCAGTGACCAACAACAAATTGGGGAAAGATAGATTTTACTTGCCTGTCTGGTTAGCGTCTATCATCAAAGGAAGCTAAGACCAGAGTTTGGAGCAATCACCATGGAAAATTGCTCATCTTCAGTTTGTTCTACCTGACTTTCGCAGAAAGCTTTCTTATATAGCTCAATCCTCCATGCCTTGGGATGATGGGCACTTACATATCAAGTAGCATTTTAAGAATGTGCCGCTGACATGGACATAGACTAGTGAGGCAAGTTTTCAGTTGAGGTTACCCTTCCCCAGGTAACTCTATGCTTCTATAAAGTTAACATTGAAGATATTTATAACATGGATTGACTTTTACACTAATTGATATATACTAATATTAAATGTTAAATATAATTAAATTGATACTCTGACTTTCATAATTTGATTGCAAGGATGTCACCTTAAGACAACTTCACAATTTAGATAGAGATTTTCTTAAAGAATGCTGTATTTATATCAACACAAATTCTGTGTTTCAACTCAAGCAATGATTTGTGTAGTCTTCTAGAGAAAAACCCATCACTCTTAATGGTTGCTATGATATAGCCCACCTCCAACTAGTTCTTAAAATTTTAGGTCCATGAATGTCTAAAGCATGACAAATTCTTTTCAGAAGGGAACCAACTATTGACTATGGCATTGGCTACATGGACATCTTAGTAGTTCTGTCTGTGGAACACAGTGCATTTGAATCATTCCCTTTAACTCTGTCCACCTGTCCTCGTGGATGACCAGTCCACATTATATTACTCATTACAGTGATATAATTGGGCTCTAAGGGCTCAGGCAAGCACTGTCCAAAGTACTTAATAAACACTGGACAAAATGACCTCCATCTTGGATTAAGGTGCTCATCAGCTTTCTTTCTTTCTTTCTTTCTTTCTTTCTTTCTTTCTTTCTTTCTTTCTTTCTTTCTTTCTTTCTTTCTTTCTTTCTTCTTTCTTTCTTTCTTTCTTTCTTTCTTTCTTTCTTTCTTTCTTTCTTTCTTTCACTTTCTTCGTCCATTCCTGTCATGAACTTCCCTTGACTTCCCCTGATACCAAAGAAAATCTTTTAAGAACTATAACAGATATAAAAAGCTACTGATATTTTCAAGAGAAGTTGAGTGGTATGCTTGTAGTAGCAATTTCAGACTACACTCATCAAAAATGCATGATTACATTCATAAGGTCACAGTTCAACAAACTTAGATATACAATAGATAAGTAATGCCAAAGACAAATTGATTTCCTTTGTATTTGTCTTTATAGCTGGTTTCTAAATAGAGACTGTAAGACTTCCATTGATTGATTGATTGATTGATTGATTGATTGAATTATGTAATCACCATCATGTGCTTAAAATGTAACAAAATTAAAATGGCTAGTGGTTTTCATAATTCTGACTTGACAACTATAATGAGTGAGAATATTAATATTCTCTTTTAAAGATTCATTTATTTATGTATTTGGGTGTCTGTCTGTGTGGCTAAGTATACATGTGTGCCAGTGACCATGGAAGCCAATAGAAGGCATCAGATGCCCTGAAGCTGGAAAAATAGGAGGTTCTAGTTGCCAAATCTGAGTGCTGTGGACTGAAATTAGGTACTATGGACGATTATTAGCAAATACATTTAGCTACCAAGTTACTTCTCCACCCTGAAGTTCCTATTACTGTTTTCCATGTGAGAAAAAACCTAGATTAAGAAAAATTGAAAACTTACCAATTAATGGATCCTTAATTTCAAAATGGTGCACTTCAACCCATAGCCAACAATAGCCCATTGAAATTAGTATTTTCAGAACAAGGTATATGAACTTAATTCTCTTAGAGGAAGGCTGAATTTTGAGTACATCTATGTGCTATGGATCTATTAATTAATTAATTTATTTATTTATTTACTTACTTATTTATGTATTTATTTGAGAATTTCTTCATTTACATTTCAAGTGTTATCCCAAAAGTCCCCTATACCCTCCCCCCGCCCTGCTCCCCCACCCACCCACTCCCACTACTTGGCCCTGGCATTCCCCTGTATACAAACATTGCTAGACCAAGGGCCTTTCTTCCCCAATAATGGCCAACTAGGCCATCTTCTAATACATATGCAGCTAGAGACATGAGCTCTGGGGGTTCTGATTAGTTCATATTGTTGTTCCATCTATATATAGGATTGCAGACCCCTACAGCTCTTGGGTACTCTCTCTAGCTCCTACATTGGGGACCCTGTGTTCTGCCCTATAGATGATTGTGAGTAACAGATACAAAAATATTGAAATTATCCCATGCATCATAACAGATCACCATGGACTATTATTTTTAAAATGAAGACACTGTCTAATTTAGAGAGTGAGCAAAAAAATTGTACGTGGAAAAATGACTTTGTCCTGTTCCATTAAAAAGACTTGAAAAACATCATGTAATCAATACATGCTTCTTCTCTGTTTATGTTGTGAAAAGAGTATTTCACATGATTTTAAAGGAGATGTTGAAATAAAACTAGAGACATAATAATTTTACTTTCAGCATTTTATACTTTTACAATATTTCAAGTGCACATTATAAAATTAGATATAAGGATTGACAAAATGTGCTAAACAATAATCTAGTCTACTTACAATTGGTGAACTATTTGAGGTAGGCTGTTCCAAAAAGGGAATAATGTAGTTTACAGATGTATGTATATGCATATAATGTTATTGTTGACTGTGCTTTAAATCATATTTATGCATGAGTTTTGGGGTTGTGCAATTAATTATTAATTCAAATCTCTGTTTTTATTTATAGTTGCCTGTTTGTTTCTCTATGGTAAGATGACACTGTTGTAACCCTGTCTGAGAGTTTTAAACTAAATAAAATCTCATTAATGTCATCCCTGCCATTACCTAATTTGGGTTAGTCTACTTTTAGATAAATCTGTTGCTTCAGAGATAAGTAATTTGAACCATTATGATTCAGGCTGATAGTAATTAACAGTCATCATAGAAATTAGTTTTACAACCTGGAAAAATGTTGTTGTTTTGGTTCATAACTGTATCCTATGATAGAAGATGCCTGGTGGAAGTTGTTATGGAGAACATAGGTTGTATCTGAATTCATGAAACAATGCCATATTAGTCTGGGAATTCAGCTTGTCCGTTAAAACGAAGTATATTTAAAATGGCAGATAGAAGCCATGGGATGACAGCTTTTAGTTATTGATAATGAAAGGGTTTCTACTTGTCTTTTATGTCTAGCAATGATTCAGGAAGCCATAAATTATGATTCTCCAATCTTTACCAAATCATAATAAAGTACAGAGCTGATAATGAATTATCCTATGTGAAGGTCAAAATTGTTTATTTTGTATGTGTGTGTGTACACATAATTATTATGAAACATTTTCTATATCTAGTGCAATAGTTAAGTCTGATCAATAAGTACATACCTTACCTTAAGCAATGATAGTTTTATGGTTGATACATCCAAAATTGTCTCTTCTAGGATTTTGAGATATGCCTTTCAATCTATTATACCCTAAATCCACAATCTAGAATATATTACCCTCTAATTTCTTTATTTATGTATTATGTATTCTTTATAATATTATTTTCAAGCATGTCCTTTTCATTATCTTTCTCCTAACTATGCTTTAAACATTCTCATTGCCACTGCCTTACAGATGTTTTGCTGGTATGTTAGAGTTTTCTAATCATTGACATGCCCTATTTCCATATTAGAGTTGTGACCTATATATACAACTTTATCTCAAACACTTAGGAGCTTACACAGTTAGATTTAGATTCAAATATTACTCTGGACATAAGTTAAATTACTTACCCATACAGAGTCCCAGCTTGCTCACCCAAAACTACACTGCCTTTTGTGGACTCTTGTGAAGATCTAGTGAATATGTTATTTTTTAATGGTAGTTATCCAAAGATTATGGTCTCTAAGAATATATTTGGGATGACAAAATTGGCAGCCTCTTCACCTCCTTCAGCCCATGTTCATGCACAAAGTGTGTGTGATGCTTTGTTTTCATCATTTTTGGTGGTTCTTTTTGAAGTCACTGGTTTTTGAATTATTAGTCCTTAGAACTTGACTTTGTGCCTACTCATTGATGGAAACCTCATATATGCCAGAGCCTCAAAAGTGGTTATCTGCATACCTCACCTACTCTTAGAAGATGTCTAGAACTGTGCTTTATGAGTCTGGGATTAATATATGCTTGACACTAATATTTTGAAATTTAAGAGTTATTTTGAATGCCATACATCTGAAATTCTATTTGTACCTAGCTTTCAATGAGCTTGTTTTACTTAATTTTATGGGATTTTATCGTTTAATGATCCATGTGAATATGTATGAGTCTTTTTCGATTTCTTCTGTTTTCTCCTGTTCTTGGAAAGTGAAGAAAAGATACCGTGTATTCTGGGAACTCTACTTCCTGATTCTTTAGTTCTAAGAGGTACCTCAGTGTAGTTCTCTCCTTTTAGATTTTCTTATAGAACCTTCAGTGAGACTACTCTATCCTTGGCCTGAACCACTGTAATTACCTCTTCATGGGTTTCCATGATATCACTTTAATCATTTCAATTTGATTTTCAAAAGCCAAAAATATTTCCTTTTGGTTTGTACTTCAAGAAGACAACAATAAATTTTGTTTTGAAATAATTATAGAATCTTCAGAAGTTACATAGTATTTGAAAATATCATTTAAAGTACTATTTTTGAAGTTCACATCTCATTATGTTTCTGACTTGCTTAAACACAATTAGAGGTTTCTTATTTTCTTTAAAATAATAGATAGTACCATTGTGTCTATAAACCTGAGTTCTACCTTTGATTCGTTTCTCTAGTTTCCTTTTTATTTTGTTTTTCCCTTCAACTCAAGTTGCTCCATTTACTCTGAATTTGTTACTTTGCTATCAGAAATTCCTTCTGGCATAATCCTCTCTCTCTGTGCTATTTTTTGCTGATCCTCCATCAATCAATTAACCACCAAACCCTCAGTTTAGAGTTGGTTCCTCTTTTATTTCTTCTTATTTATGTTTCACCTTTCGTACATTTTCTTTTCAAAATTGTATAACTAAGATAATACTAACTCTAAAAAAGCATATTTTTAAAGAAGATATATATATATTTAATTATATCAATCCCTACTTAATTTTCCTTCCTCTAAATCTCTCATATTCTCTCAAAGCAATAGTCACTTTTCCATTGATTAACACACACACACACACACACACACACACACACACACACACACACACACACCTGTGTGTGCTGAGTCTGTTTATGTTGCTTGTGTATACACAATTTTAAGGCTGATGAATTTGTGTTGTACAATCAATTAGGGAACTCATTCCTTGTAATGACTAATTCTCTTCTTCGCAGTCTTTAGTTGCCTGAAGATCTTTGTCTATAGGTAGTAACCATGAGTTTTCCTCCTTCCATATAGCATGTTAATTTCTATTGCCACTCTTCAGTTCATATTTTGATACACCATAAGCCTTATTTGCATGCTTCTTTGTTACTGTACTCTTTATAACTGTACTGTAAGCTTGCTCATTCATTTATGGTAACTGCTGTGGAGATAAGTAGGTTTCTTAGAGTTTTCAAATCAATTAAAGTCATGTGTCCATAAGACAGAGTTGTAGATTGATATGTGCAATTTCATTTTAGATACTCAAGCATTCACACAGTCATACTGTATTAGTTTGACCAGTTAATTCAACCAAATTACTTATACATATTGAGATCTAGTTCACTCATCCAAAACCATGACACCTTTTATTGACTGCAAAGATTAAATGGGTATAAAGTATAGAATCACCACACGTAAGCAGCCAGGTCTTGGGTACGTTGCTTTTAAAGATTTGTTTGTTAGGAAAGCAGCAATGTACAGCATCACAGTAGGAAAAGTCCCAAAAACACAATTCCTCATTAGCCCCCCTGAATATTCTATAACTTTCATTCAATTTCCAAGTAATATCATGAAAATTTATGATCTTGGAATTTTATGAGACTTTTTGTACAACTTGTTCTTTTATTTCTTATTGTATTTCAATTTAATATTCAAAATACAGCTTGAAGCTTCCTTTCCTCTTGTCTTCATCTTACTGTGAAACATGATAAATATCAACTCCCTGGGGTGAGATCATTTTATAGTTTACTAATCTAAGCAAGATAGCTTCTCTTTAGTATAAAATGTGAAACTTGCATGAACCCAGTTTTGACCCTTAGAATACTGAATAGATAGTAAAATATCCCAAGGCCCAGTAAGTACAGCTGTGCCATAAAATGGAGCCAGCTTTGTAATTGCCACTAAATGGATAAGTCATTTTTAAAAGCAATTGTGGTCTTACAAACCTAATAAAAATGGCATAGGAATGACTTCTGAATAAATTTCCATGTAAACAATGAGAACATTGGCAAATGTCAGCAGAATCAAGTTTTCGAGGACTCTCAAAGTAAAGGCTGACACAATCTGAGGAGCATAAACTGAAGTCAAACAGCTTTTGTAACCTTTGTGAAAATTAAAGGCTTTGTGACATCTGAATTGTTCTGTCCTCATTATTCCAACTCTGAATCACCCTTAAAAACTAATACTCAGCAATTTTTCTGGAAGCCAGAATACTAGAGCCACTGTAGATGGAAGAAATTAGTTTGGAACTATCTTAAAATGTATTTTTCAGAGAGTTGTTGTTATATG
Source organism: Mus minutoides (assembly GCA_902729485.2). Lineage (NCBI taxonomy): Eukaryota > Metazoa > Chordata > Mammalia > Rodentia > Muridae > Mus > Mus minutoides. Next base: position 63,955 of record CACVCL010018474.1, on the reverse strand, counting down.
ATTTGTCTAACAATTTCCTATCACTATTTTTCTTTTCAGTGCAAAAAGAGTCCTTTCTAAATTCAAGCACAGATGGTTGCTTAACCTTGTGGATCTCTCAGGTGGCTAATAGAAGTTGAAGTAAGCAGTAATCTAATATTTGCATGTTCAAATACACATGACTAGCTATGTCATGTAATATGAGTCTAGAAGACAACATACATGTATAAATGTTCTCTTGACCATGTACATCCTACAAACCTGATAAAGCCATAGCTCTTAGCTTTGTATAGTCATAAGGCACTGTACGTGGAGGGAGTAACAGATAAGACAGATAATGTGAAAAATTTTGTGAGCATGTAAAGCTTATCCCAGAGAACACAGAGATTTTTTTTTTTTTATGTTTATAATTTATAAGTATTGGAGGAAATCTTCTTAATTGTCGGCTGATGACTAACTCAACTAAAAATTTTATTGTAGCTACTTTAAGATGTTATAGAATTACTTCAGAAAAAGACTACTGACAAAACAATAAAAATGCATCAATGATGAAGAACAATAAATTCTAGTAGGTGAAATATTGCATTCTGAATGTAACATTATATTACTAAAGGTAATCATTAGAAATAGAAGATATATAAAGAAAAAAAGTATTTAAATCTCATATATTTTAAAGAAAAAAAGGAAGATATCTCAGAGAAGCAACATTTCTACTTTTTAAAAAATTGAAGCCAGGCGTGGTGGCGCACGCCTTTAATCCCAGCACTTGGGATGCAGAGGTAGGTGGATTTCTGCGTTCTAGGCCAGCCTGGTCTACAAGTGAGTTCTAGGACAGCCAGGGCTCTACAGAGAAACCTTGTCTTGAAAAACAAAAACAAAACAAAAAAAAAATTGAGAACACAATTTTCAACATATTCACACGGAACTAAAGAAAACTGTGAGAATATTACTTTAATAAACACTATATAAATAAAAAGGTAAACTCAAATCATAAAGATAAATGATGAATTTCTAGAATTAAAAGTTAATAACAACCATAGTAAAAATATTCATTCATGGGTTTACAAGGTTTAAATAGACAGGCTTATCAGTGAATTCAAATATAGAGCAAGTGAAATTGTATATCCTGACGAGCAGAAAAAATAGATCAACTGAAGTGTCATAGAGACACACACCAGTGAATAGAATATTATGAGACATTGAGTAAAAGCAGGGGCAGAAAGAATGCTTGATTGAAAAGTGGATAATGCTTACAAAAAGCCTAGATATTTATATACAAGAGACTCAGTGAACTTCTGGTAATATATACTAAGATCTATACAAAGATACTTCATAGTTTGATGATTGAATGATAGATGAGTGAATCAGATTCAAACAAAAAGACTACAACTACCATAGTTGAAGAAATATCAGGTTATTTTCAAATTAAAATGAAAAATTAAATTTCTCAAATCCAAGATCAAAAGAGAGTAAACAATTTGATGGATAGATTGTTAAATAGAACGCTAAAGAATCGTGAAGTAGAAGATGACTAAGCAAAAGAGTTGATCTGCCTCAAATTCAAAATGAAGATAATGATGTATTTAAGCAGTAGAGCTAGAAATGTTGGCACACACCTATAATCTAGTCACATGGAGATAGAGAAAAGAAGGTCTTAAGTGTGGGGCCAGCCTGGGATATAACCAGATCATGTATCACATTAAACCAAACCGGAGAGTATACATTTGTTTTGGAATTGATCCCTTTTTATCTTTTCTGTGATTTAAAAGACACCTGCAAGAAGCAAACTTTTTAGATTTGTTTTGAAGAGCTATAGAAGCCACAAATCCATTAATCAAAAATTGACTTAACTGGTAAATAGACTACTCAACAGAAACAATTAGGATATTTAATTATCTTCTATTAATAATGGGTAGAACAATACACTAAATCATCTGGGAACAAAATACTTGAACACATTAAAATACATAGACAAAGCAGTACAGGTCCAATCCCAAAGCAATATATACTTTCATGAGTCTAAGAGACATTCTTTAGGATATAAAGTATATCAGGCATGAAATAAACCTCAGGAAATTAAACTGAGTTGACATCACAAAAGCTTTGTTCTCAAGCAACAGCAGACTAAAATTTAAAATCAACAAACAAATGGCATAATAACATCTTACTAGACAGTTCTTCATAAAATTTGCTGATAGGAAACATGATATTCCCAATATAATTGGAGACAAAGAGAGAATAAAATAGTGTAACTCAAATTTGTATTGTGGTATCTTTATAAACTTGCAGGTTGATTTTAATGAAAGAATCAGTAATAATTACTCATGATGGAGAGCTGGAATCCTTATTATTGGAAAATTATTATTCTAGGAAAAGTAATGACAAGGCTTGTTTGGGAAATAGTTTGTGGTTTGTTAATAATCCAGTACAACGCAGTTTTCATTTATCTACCCAGGGGAGAAGCATCAAGAGTAGTCTCCACAAATATTCATACAGAAATGTTTCTAATAACATTGCTCAGAGATGCTTCCCTCCCCTTATATGGGAACTGCTTGAATACTCAGCTAAAGGCCAAAGAAAGAAGCTGTATCATATACATACAAAGGAGTAGTATTCTGCCTATAGCAATGTATTAGTGTATGATGCAGTGTTTTTGTACCTGGAAGCCACTATCTTAAGTGAGAATAGACAGCAGTAAAATGCTGCATATTGTATGACTAACTTTATGTGAAATATCCGGAGTAGGCACATATAGTACAAGGGACTTGAAAATATCATCCTGAGTGAGGTAACTCAGACCCCAAATGACATGCATGGTATGCACTCACCAATAAGTTGCTAGTAACCAAAAAAGTACAGAATACCTAGGATACAATCCACAGAACTCAAGAAGGTTAGCAACGAGAAGAACCCAAGTGAGGATGCTTCAGTCCCACTTGGGAGGGAGAAGAAAATAATCACAATCACAGGAGGCCAGAGGTGGGAGAAGGAAAGCAGAGGAGAAGCAGGGAACATAATCATGTATGGGGAGTGGGGGAGAGACAGGATACAAGCCCTGAGAGCCAGCAGAATGAATGGAAATATGCAATCTTGTGGGGTGTGAGGTTGAGGAACCCTCTACAAAGTACCAAAGACTTGGGCGGTGAGAGACTCTCAGGACTCAAAGATGTGATGTGCTTACAGACAGGAACCTACCCTAACTACCCTCTGAAAGGCCCTATCAGCAGCTGACTGAGACTAAAGCAAATACTTATTCAACCATTGGACTAAAGTCGGGGACACTTGTGGTTGAATTAGGGAAAGGCTTGAAGAAACGGAGGAGGAGGGCGACCTCATAGGAAGACCAGGAAGACCGGCATTCTCAACTAATGCAGACCCCTGAGATCTCTCAGATACTGAGCCACCAAATCAGGCAGCATACACTAGCTGGCCTGAGGTCCCTGACGCATATATATTAAAGGACTGCCTTGTCTGGCCTCAGTGGCAGAAGATGCACTGAACCCTTGAGAGACTTGAGGCTGCAGGGAGTGGGGAGGCCAGTGTGGGGTGGGCATTGTTTTGCAGAAATGGGAGAGGAGGAACAGGATAAGGAACTGTGGGAGGGGGATTGGGAAAGGAGCAGAAAAAAGTAATATATAATCGAACATAAGCTCTGCCAGAGCCTCACCAATACAGATGCAGATGCTCTGAGGTAATCATAGGACTGAGCATGAGGACCCTAATGAGGGACTTAGGGGAAGAAATGAGGGAGCTGAAAGATTTTGCAACCCTATAGGAAGAGCAATATCAACCAACCAGATCCCCCAGCGCTCTGAGGGACTAAACTACCAACTGAAGAGTACACATGGAGGAACCCTTGGCTCCAGCCACATATGAAGCAGAAGATTGCTTTATCTGGCATCAACGGAAGGGGGGCCTTGGTCCTGGGGGGTTTAAATGACCCAGCACAGGGGAATGCCAGGGCGGTGAGGCAGGAGTGGGTGGGTGGTTGGGGGAACATCCACATAAAAGCAGGGGCATGGGAAGGAATAGGGGGGTTGCAGAAGGGAAAGCAGGAAAAGGGAGAGCATTTGATTTGGAAATAAATATAATAACCAAAATAATGATAAAATAATGACAATAAAAGGCTCGATTCCTCAGCCTATGTAAAAAAAAAAAAAACACGTGGATCTTTCAAGTGGCAAATACTCATTACTTAATGATTCAATCAGAATAAGCAACCTGGAAAGTGTGGAAAATTTTTTAGCAAACATTCTGTGTGACAAATCTTCATTGAGAATGCTCAGGTGTAAGGAACTCATGCACTTAACATGTATTTGTTATGAAGAATGAAGATGCAGTTTGTCTTCAAGATTATAACAGAGGTCATTTGCCACCTTTGGACCCACAGTCTTATGTTAAGCTCCCTTACTGTGAGTGAGGCAGGATGCTAGACACTATTTGGAAATACTGACTAAGCCTTTGGCAGTTATATTGAGAGCTGATATTTCACATAATACTGCACTTCCAGTGATGAAGAGGAGGAACATGGGTAATCACAGGGGCAGGACATTTTTTTTCTCTTTCCTAAATGATTGTCAATGTGTTAATGCTTTGTTGAAAAAATTCCAAGAGTTGCAAAATATTGTATTTCCCCAATTTCCCCAGAGCCTCCTTTATTTTTGTTGAAGTGAAAATTCATGGTATCTCTATACTATTTTGATGATTTAACTAGAAGTAATCCATATTCATAAACAACTTCCATTAACTACAAACACAAAAACACACACACACTTGATGAACAGCGTCTGATTTCTAAATCAGAGTTCAGCAAAGGCCTTTAGCTGATATCAAGTTCTCTGAGAATTATGGCAGCTTATATATTTTGTTTCCGAGATATGACCTCAGCCGGATGGCTCCCTTGAAGGAGCCTATGCTGTTATTTATGTCCTGGCTCTGAGTTACCATTTCTCTCTCATTTTGAGCTTTTTATATTTTATGTCCCCTCATGGAAGCAGAAACTTAGAATTTTTTTGTTGGATAATTGACTATTTCCTTCTTTGGACAGCTGTATTTTATGTACTATGTTCTGAATAATATTTGAAGCATATTAAAATAGAAAAAAAAGTGTCAGTTTTGACATCACCCAAAGATGTAACATTGACTTTACTTTGTATAGCCAGAGATTACACATTTTAAAGAAAACCTTATGCAGGATGTACCAGTCAGAATGTTTTAAGGTGGTTATAAAAACAGCTCCCAAGTCACATTAACTTAAACATAAATTGAGTTATTACTTTCCACTTGTATCTGGCTATGGTGTGGCTATACAAACCATCCAGATTGTAGCATTGCCTTCACTGTGGTTTTAATTTAAAGGTGGTTGTCTTCATGTTTGCAAGATGGCTGCCAAGCTACTAATGACTTTTCTCTTCATTATGTCTGAGTCACTTTTGGACACATATCTCCCACCCAAATTATTAGCAATTGTTCGAGAAATTCATACAGTTATCAGTTAAACCTAAAGATACCTGAGTTTGCTCACCATTCCTGAGCCACATTTTCCTCTACAGAAGAAGGAAACAATGTTTATTGATATAAAAAAATAAAATTTTTCCATGTATAGCTTGATTCTTTATTTGAACATATGGTTACAGATTTAATTTTTTTCTCTTTATTAGATATTTTCTTCATTTACATTTCAAGTGTTATCCAGAAATTTCCCCATACCCTCCCCCATCCCCACCCTGCTCCCCTAACCACCCCCTCCCACATAATGGCCCTGGCATTCCCCTGTACTGGGGCATATAAAGTCTGTATGACCAAGGGGCCTCTCCTCCCAATGATGGCCAACTAGGCCATCTTCTTCCATATATGCAGCTAGAGACATGAGCACAGGGGGAACTAGTTAGTTCATGTTATTCTTCCATCTATAGGGTTGAAGACCCCTTCAGCTCCTTGGGTACTTTCTCTATCTCCTTCAGATTTAATTTTTAAAATAAATTTTATATATATATATATATATATATATATATATATATATATATATATATATATAATATGTAAGTACACTGTAGCTGTCTTCAGACACATCAGAAGAGGGCATCAGATCTCATTATGGATGTTTGTGAGCCATCATGTGATTGCTGGGATTTGAACTCCGGACCTCCTGAAGAGCAGTTGGTGCTCTTAACCACTGAACCATCTCTCCAACATCCAGATTTAAATTTTTGACCAGCTGCAGTATAATTATAGTGTCGTGAATTTAAGCTTAATGAAATCTAGATTCAATAGTAAATTGAATACTTGGAAATCTGATTAAACACATCTATGCATGGATGTTTTTATGGCTTGAGAGTTAACATGTTCTGATAACCTTACCTACTTTGAAATCTTAAAGCACTGGCTTCAAATATCTTTAAAACCTTAACTATGAACTACCTTTAGATGTGAACAAAGAAAACAGGCTTAATTCATTAGGTTGATATTCCACAACTGCGAATTTGAAGACAAATGAAAATAGTATGCCCTTCTACATGTAAGAACTGTCTGAGTCAGTGTCAGAAATATTGTCTCATATGATTGTGATGGGTAACCAAGTTTCCAACACCAAGTCACACAGGAAGCCCACTTGTCTAACTTTCCAGAATAGAGATCTTTACAGTTCAGATGAGATCTCCCTGGTATCCCCCCGTCAATCTCCCTCAAGGTGATGGCTCTCTCTCATACAAGGGGAGGAAAGCATGGACCACAGGAAACTCTATACTTTCCAGAGACAACTGATTGACGCCTCAGCAGCTTGCCTGGAAGGCTCTTCACTTCAGACATGAGTGGGACATGAAAATGGACCACATCTGCAAATTATGGAGTGGTGGAGTGCACACTTGTAAAAAGATGCTTCTAATCAGGGATTTCAGGATCTGAACTCCAGTTTTGCTTTGATCTTCATTCAGACAAAAATGAATAAATAAAAAACTAAGCATATTTTCGCTTTCCTCATGTCATGAAGTAAAAAAAAAGCTTATGTCTTACAAAGTATGTTAATTTCTGCCATTCAGATGTAGTTCAAGTATAAAAAACAAAACTAAACAAAACCCTCCTTTATTTTTATTGTTTAGGGATAAAATCTATACTCAAAGACCAGTTTCTGCAAAGGCAAACACTTGTCTGCACACACATGATGGATTTGCTCCTTGATTTACGAGGTCTCTGTTTACTCTTGAAAAACAAGCTTTTGAATTAAGTCAAATAAAACAGGATATTAGTAACTACTTAACTATGGTTTAAGCTTCAGCCAAAGTAGCAACCTGAGAATCATTCTAATCAGGCACCACATCAAAGCTAGTTTGCATAAGTGATGTGCACCTACTTTGACACATAGGAAGTGTTCTAGGAGAATGAGGCTCCATAGAGAACACAGTGTGGGGTTGAATCAAGGGGCTTCTCACACAGGTACTTAGCAACACAGCATCTGTGGGGTTCTGTAAGACCACCTGTGGCTTATGCTATTGGGTTCCTGAGGAGGTGGCCAGAACTGTATAGGAGTGAATGGTCTAGAGAAATAATGGAGGCCAAGACATATTCCTGTTCAAGGCCCCTAGGTTTAATGCTTAGAGTCTTAGGTTATAGCAGGGCTTTCCATCCACCCCGCCATCCAGTTCCTGGGGCCCCTGGCTCCATCTTGGAGACCACATGGAGCCCCACCCCCACCCCGTCTGGGCCTCTCTGGGCAGGCTGGCAGCAGAGACTTGGAGGCAGGCAGCAGTAGTTGGTACATGCATAACAAAAGGAGCCAGCCTAGCTGGAGGGCCAGGCTGCACATGGCCTGCCTCAGTGGCAGGTCTGCTCTCAGCCTGGAGCAGGCTGTGGAAGGAGGCTACAAGCATCCTCCAACTCTGAGGCTGAGATCTAGCTACTACTACTGAATAAATATAAGGAGCAACATGAAAGTAAAGTCAGGGGTGTCTGATGATTTTTATTTTTGTCTTGCAGATTTATGTGAGTGATATATATATATATACAGAAACAGAGATGCACACACACACACACCTGCCCTGTAATGAGCAACATTTGTTATTTGCAGAAAATATTTATGTTTTGAAAAAAATCCATTTCCTCAAAAAATGAGGAAGATTTTTGGACAGCATAAATAAATCCATACAGTGGCTTCACTTGGTATCTTACCATTTTTTTTTTTTTAATTTTACGTAGACCATTGTGAATTACATCTAGCAAAACTTTTTTTTTTAACCACATAACTCTGGCTTAAATTTGTAAATATTCATTCAACATTTCTGTCTGAATGCTATATAATGTTATATGTTTCTCTGTGTTGTTATATGCAAGAGTATTAACAAGATAATTGTCTGACTTCATAGCTTTCTAAATAAGCTAATTTTTTTGTTCATAACAAATTTTGAAAAAGTGTGTATGTATACAAGCATAAACTAATGCATATATTACCACCAATGAAACATTCAAAGAAGTGATATATAGAAAATAAAATTGTAAATTTCTATTAAAAAGAATGCCTCTGAGTATATGCTTAGAAACTCTTCCATACCCTGAAATGAATGAACACCAAACGTTGGATTGTTCATTCATGTGAAATGCCCAGAACTGGTAAATGCTCTTAAAAAAAAAAAAAAAAAAAAAAAAAAAAAAACTCAAATATTTGATGTTCCCAATAAAGACTTGGAAGCCAGATGCTAGCATGAAAGCCTCCTAGCTCAGAGAGGCAGAGGAAATACTCAATTCATCTTTCTCCTCAGCTGATGTCCCCAAAAAAGAGCAATGTTTCTTTCTCCACACACCAAAAGCCCTTCAAAGTGAATGTCCCTCCTCTCCCNTTTTTATAAAAGCCAAGGGTTTCTGCACATAGAACATTCTGGAGGACTCTTGTGTGCCTCCCATGGGAATTAGTATTTAGAATACTGATACAAAAGAGTTAAAGTTCCGGGTGACTATTAGTTTGCCTCAATCTTGGTTCTAACTGCAATAAGGATTTAAGAAGCATTCTCAAGTCATAATGCAATGAAGGCAGTTTAAGTCTACATTTAATAGCTGCTAGCTTTTATCTACAGAGGATGCAATTTTGGTAAGAAAGTGGATACCATGAAAATTCCTAAAGGGATATTTTTATATGAGTGTCTGTGACCCAGAAGGGGAGAAGGCAAGGGTTCATGGGAAACCTGAATAACAGTAGTTTGTACTTGATGAGGACAGGTAATATTATGGACAGATTAAGAGTGTATGCCATCAAGTTTGTACAAAGGGAAATAAACATTCTGGGTGCTTGGTGGTAATGTAATGTATTTGTTTCTTGTACATAGTTTTGTTAGATCTTTGGACTAACCCTCCCCAAAAGTAGGTTGATTTTTGCTGCCATGGGAACTTAAATGAGCTTGTTTAAAAAGCAGAAAAAAGAGAATACAGGTATATTACTTCTGCAACAGCTTGTTGCATAACTTTATTTAAAGAAGCCACAGGAATTGGCAAGAGAATATGAAAAGTAATAATAGAAAAAATGGGGTTGGACATCAAGAGTTGTTAGAAATGAAAAAAATGAGTTTGGAGAGATGGCTCAGTCAGTAATGTTCTTGCTACATAAACACCTGAACCTGAGTTTGCATCTTCAGATTCAGAGGAAAGCCAGACAACGGCATCAGTACCTATAATTCTTTTATATGTGTATACACATATATACACATACATATACATGATTTTATACATTTATGTATACATATAGATGTAACTATATCTATGTGTATACATATAAATGTAACTATATCTATGTGTATACATATAAATGTATGTATATTGATTTCTTCTTTTAGTCTTCTCTCGTATATTACATTCCAACCTCAGTTTCCCTTCCCTCCACTTCCTTTAGCCCCTCTCCCTCAGATCCACTCCTTCTTTATTTCCCTTTAGAAAGGGGCAGGACTCTCAGGGATATCAACTAAACATGAATGTCAAGTTTCAATCTAGGCACTTTACCTCACATTAAGGTTAGACAAGGCGACTGAGTAGGAGGAAAATCCTAAGTACAGGTAAGAATCATGGACAGTTCCCATTTTCACTACTAGGAGTCCCATAGCTACACATCACAAGGTATGTGGCCGAAGACTTAGCTCAGACTCAGGCACAGTCTAAGTTTGTGGTTTCAGTCTTTTGTGAGCCCCTATGAGCCCTGCTTAGTTGAGCCTATAGGCTGTGTTCTAGTGGTAGGCTCTACCACTCTGGCTCCTACAGTTATTCTTTCCCCTCTTTTGTAATTCTCCCACAGGGAGCATAGACAGGAAGGTCACAGGCCATCTAGTCCAGGAAAGAAGGCAGCATAGGACCTCATGCATAGCAGGCAAGTAATTTGCAGGTGGCCTACCTGCCCAGCCCTGCATTTTGCTATTTTGAGCTGTCATGCAAAACCAACCTCACAAAGCTTTCTTCTACTTTCACAATTCACTCCCATGAAGTTGCTAGAGTCAGAAAAATATTGTCTAACTTGTCTCATAAATGTATGCCTGGGCCAGAAACATTCGCTGTTCAAATCCTCTCTCTTTTAATGGCTTTTGCTCCCACTCTTTGCTCCTGCAGCTGTGAGATAACTTGGGTATAAATTCTCCTTAAGGAATCTGCCTTACATACAAACAACTTGGCAATATTTGCGCAACGACTGGAAGAAAAGTCTTTTCTCGAGACATACAAAGAGGCCAAGTGTGTGGATCACTGATTAGACAAGGCAAAGGATGGGAATATAAGAAGGATGGACTGGAACTCTGCATCAGTCAGAGGAAGTCATTTGACCTGGCTCTACATTGCTAGAAAACGAAGCATCCTACTCACATTGAGATTTCCTGGTGAAATGGGGTAGAAACATCCTATTTAAATTGCAGCTACAACCATGACTGTTGCTTATTACGATGACATTTGTGACATGTAAAATGTCCTCCTGTTCCCACACTGTGACAACTTAGATATTTCTAGTATGAACCAATTTACTTATGTAAGGTTCCACAGAAGCATAAAAGCAGTCTCAGGAAGAGGTGAATTTAAATGTTCTGGTTTGAATTGCCATGTGCTTCCAAAACCATCACAGAATAGTTACAAAATGCAAACTTAAAAAGACTTTAATATAAACACAAAATACACATGAAGTTCCCTTATGAGTAGAAATCATTACCTGAATTGCTGGCTTAAAATGTAATGAAAGTTTTAAAAGTATAATAGTACTAACCTTTATTTTTATTATTGTATTTATATAAACATATAATAATCTTTAAAGCTACTACACCAAAATGACTAACTTATACTGAACCACAGTTAAATTGTGTCTTGTTTTACTGATGTCACATGTATTATTTATTTCTAGTCAGATACCTGGCTGTGATTTCCCTTCTCTTTCTTTAGTTCGCTCCTTTATTTATTTATTGATTGATTGATTCATTCATTCATTCATTTGACTTTTGCATTTTCAGAATGAACTTGAGGAAGTGAGCTCTTCAATTATTATTATTATTATTATTATTATTATTATTATTATTATTTTGAATTTACTGAAAGACAACTCAATAAATTTGTGAACAGAAACATTGGAGGGAACCCAAGGAGCCAAAAAGCTTACAGTGGGAAAGAGGGCTGATCTCATAAATGTTAAATACCATGGTATAGGCAAAAGTCAAGTTGATTTTAAATTTTTTTCTGTAATTTCTTTCTGTACAAAAGAAAATGTGATTAATCTTATATTGCACAGTTTCCATCTGTGCCTGTTATGCCAAGTACATCTTACTTTAAGCTAGAAGATAGTACATTAGATTTAGTTAAAATGTAAATACAATGGACAAAATTGTATAAAATTTCAACAATCTTCATCAAGATTGTCTTAGTAAAATATTGTACTATAGCTTTTGGAGACAATCAGTCTTTTCAGTTACTTCTTAGTAGTCACTTTTGCATGTGCATATTTTAAAACCTTTTCTGAACAATTATTTGTTTAGTAAATGAAATCAGGAATCTAGAGACAGAGAAAGAGAAAACTGATAAAAAATCTCCAGTTGACAAAGCACATGCGTGTGTATGCATGCATGCGCACGCGCACACCACACACACACACACACACACACACACACACACACACACCATACACACCACACACACAATACACACAGTGTATGGTAGAAAAACAAGGCCAGTATTAGCATTTATACCAAAAGCAGCAAGGGAGATTTAAATTTTTTTCCCAAAGATGTATGGATGAAAATATCTGTGTCTACAGCAATGCATATCCATGAAGGGCAGAGATAAAGGATAGATGGGATACAGATGGGCATGCAAAGACATCATATGCAGCCTATGTGGTCAGAAGCCTACACTGAGGCTTTTGCTGAATGTAGTTGTGGTAAGAAAGAACTGAAAAGCCAGATCAAAATGTAACTCTATAGACCTTCCAAACCTACCATAGAAGTGAAGATTATAATTGTAGTTACCAGACCCTCAAAAGGGTGAGAGAGAACCTGAAGAGGTTAATATCTACAAAATTATAGTTAGGTAAAGAGAACACATCTAGAACTCTATGTTAGTGACAGCAATGTTGTGCATTTCATCGTGATTAGAAGGATTTTGAATATTTCTAATAAAACTGAGAGATAAATGTTTGGGAAGGTATCTTTGCTGACTATATTGACTTGATTAGTGCTACTTATCTTTATGAACAAAAGATCTTACAGTACCCAATAGGTATCTGTAACTACACATAAATTAAGAAACAATACCTTAACCTTCCATGTTTCCCTTCTACCATAGGACCACAAACTGAAGAGAAACTGCAGGAGTGGAGTCAATACTGAGCTACAGAGAGACAAGAGAGGAAAGTAGAGAGATGATGTAGATCAAAGGCACAGAGAAGCAGAGTCGGGGATCTGCCTTGTGCTTTGAACACTGCACACTTAGAATAGAAGAGCAAGCTCTGTGAAGTTAGACTCAACACTCCAAGATACTCCTTCTTCAAAAGGATCAGGACCACACAGTCACATAAAATATTGAAAAGAAAGTTATTTTGAGTTCCCATGCATCAGAAATTATCATAAGAGAAAATAATATGCATGACAACTTCCTCACAGATGACAAAGCACACCACAACCCTTTTCATAGAAAGATCCTAAGTCCAATGTGCTTTATAATAATTAGCTTAAAGTGTTTTAAGGGCATGTGAAAGGTAATGCAAATCAGAATTGGAAGAGTTTTAGGTTTTTAAAGTCATTTAAGACATTGTCTTAGTTAGGGTTCCCATTGCTGTGAAGAGAAACTATGACCAAAGAAACTCTTATAAAGAACAACATTTAGTTGAGGATGAGAGGTTCAGTCCATTATCATCATGGCAACATCCAGGAAGGCAATGATGCTGGAAGAACTGTATATATATATATATATATATATATATATATATATATATATATATATATATATATATATATATATCCTCATTAATCTATTAAAATGAGCATATAAAACCCCAGATTTATGCTTAGAATACCATTATTCCACTATAAAACATAAAAATTATTAAGGAAGTTATAATTCCTTTTGTTAGTAAGCCTCTATTAGAACCATTTCAAATGGATTCATAAGTCTAATTGTTGAGGTCATTTGAACAGCAAAGCTGATAATTATTCAAGATAATAAACTCTATTAAAAACATGTTCATACATGGACTCACAACTTCATGGTCTGTTTGTATTTGAGAAGATAATATAAGCAGTTGACTAATAGTGCCTACAAAGAAAAATCAGTTATCCTTATTTTGAATAGAAAATATTCCACTTGTCCTAGTAGATAAGAAGTATTTCTCTATATAGATACTTCCAATAATGACAATGAGTTACCACTGTGATTTTTAAGTAATTAGTAGACCTAGCTCTTGAACTAATGTAGATAAAAAATTTTTCACACAACACTACCATTTATAACATTTTTTTCAGTTTATACTCAATCCATTTATTAAGAATTCTATATTCTTAAAGCACATACTTCAGAAATTTTTAGTATATTTCTCATGTTGTTAACCACCTTTGTCTCATCCCAGAACAGTTTAACCTGCTGAAAAGCAACTACTTTCCAAAGGAATCTAACTAATTCATAATCATTCTTAATTAACTTTTCATTTAAATCATATGTAAATGTCACTTTTTTATCCACAAAAAAGTGGTAGGATGATAAGCTTACACTTAAGCTGTGTGACTACTTGGACTGGGTTGAGTCCAGAGCATTTCCTTCTCTGTTCTAATTATCCGTAGTCCTAGTCCTAGAAGCTTCTATAAGAACTTCCAGAAATAGACGAAATAATGTTTTATTAACTTTAGTGTTTTGAATGCTAATGATGCAAAAACAACAGCTACTGAAAAACGCAGGATTGTGCCCAGCGCTTCGTCTCGCCAGCATGCACGCAGGACACAGGATCCTTCTGCAGCAAAGTTTATTCATTGAAAAGAGGAAGACCCTGAGCCCTGAGAAGGCACTGCTTATATACACCCTGAAGCATCGTGTTCATTCCTGATTGGCTGCTCACTCATCATCCCATATTACGCCCCAGGGTGGGCTGTGACTTGGTGCGTGCTCACTAACTGCACATGCTCTCTTAAACTTGTGTACTTGAGAACAGCAGATGTCAGAGCCATCTTGTAATGGCGAATGCCGTCAAGGCTCATTGTGGCTCTTTACAGGATTGTAGGAAAAAAGCAAAAAGCAAAAACCCAAACCAAAACAAAACTACTGAATTAAACAAACCTGTATACTTTAAAGATGTTTTAACATCGGAACAGACATCAAAAAATGTATTATATTGGGGGAAGATGTTTTGCTTATATTCGCACAGGTGATGAAAGACTATGGGTTCCAGCAAAATTATTAAGATCTAATTTGAATAAGAGAAAATTCCACATGAAAGGCACTACTTAATGAAGGAAGAGATGCAAAAAACAAAAACAAAACAAAACAAAATTTCAGAAAATGCAGAAACCTGACAACCCTCCATGGTATCTCAACAACCTGGCTGAAAAAGGATAGATTGTTTATCAGACAGGCAGGCCTGAAAATCTTGATTTTGAATGATCAGGACATTTTGAATGATCAGGACAGAACTTACGAAGAATCATCACATCAACGAATCTTTAGAAGAATATTTGGATTGTTAAATTTATAGGATTGAAAATAGTTTGTGTTGTAAAATTTAAGTTGTGTACAATTGTTGGTTTAAACAGAAAGGGGAAGATGTAGAGGTTGCTCAGGCCAGGGATCATGTCCAAAGACCTTCTAGTTGTATGTGATCTGGCCAGAATGTAGACATGCCCTGGATTATAGTATGGTCTGGCTTAAATACAGATATACCTTTAGTACATACTTTTAATCTGTAAAAATGAAGGTACAGATAGTTTGTAAAGTGACATTATAAAAAGATGGGAATTTTAGTACCTGACTCCTTTCACTTAAAAAGGTATTTATCCATGTTGAATCTGGCATTCTTTTTTATTATTAGATATTTTCTTCATTTGCATTTCAAATGCTATCCCCTTTCCTAGTTTTCTCTCCGAAAATCCCCTATACACACACACACCCGTCCTGTTCCCCAACCCACCCCCTCCCATTCCTGGCCCAGGCATTCCCTATACTGAGGCATATGATCTTTGCAAAACCAAGGGCTTCTCTTCCCATTGATGGCCGACTAAGCCATCCTCTGCTACATATATTCTTTTTGGCAGACAGATTTCTGTTTTCTAGATACATCACATATTGTTTATCCATTCATAAGTTAATGAGTGCTTAGACTATTGTTTTTCATTGAATATTGTAAATAATGCCACTATGGACATTTTTGAAGAAATATCTCTATGGGCTTATTCTTACAGTTCTTTGTACCACATGCCCATGGGTGGCATTTTTGGATTATATGGAAATGTTATTAACTTTATTGTAGACAAGTAACCTACTCTCTATAGTCTTGAACTATCTCAGTCTTTCCAAAGGAATTGGGAAAGATTTCAATGATGTCTCTTAATCACCTGGCTGATTTGTAGGGGTTGAAGAAGGCAAAGGGTGCCTGCTGTCCTACACCATGATTGACTAAGCAGAAACTCTCCACTGCAGGAACATTGATACACTGACTTTAGATTCTTCAACAGAGAAATTATGAGGCAAGAACTGAAAAAGAACTATCTGGAGATCAAGAGCTTTAGGCACATTATGCTTTAGTAGATGGGTTACAAGGGTCAGAAATACTAAAATGCCTAGAAACAATAGATGAATAGAAGTGCGTTTAACCTTCAAGATGACACATGCCCACAATCCTTGTACTTAGGAGTTATAAATAGTAGGAGTTCAAGGCTAGCCTTAGCTATAGAGTGTGATGGAGACCAGTCTAGACTCCCCAAGATGCTGGGTCCTTTTTAATTAAATAAAAAACAACAGCAATAAAGTAAAAGAAACACATTTGAATGGGTTCTCATTTTTTTTCTACAAATTATGTGATCTTTACTAAGAAACGTGTTCCAATAATTTTGTAGGTTTAAAAGATGATACTTTTCCACTTATGTATTGATTTTTCTTCAGTTGTGTATATGCCCATGTGGTTTCTGTGTAACACTTTAAAAGTTTATATCTTATAATCATTTTTTTGTTTGTTTGTTTGTTTGTTTGTTTGTTTTGTTTTGTTTTTTGTTTTTTTGTTTTTTTGTTTTTTTCGAGACAGGGTTTCTCTGTGTATCACTGGCTGTCCTGGAACTTACTCTGTAGCCCAGGCTGGCCTCGAACTCAGAAATCCGCCTGCCTCTGCCTCCCAAGTGCTGGAATTAAAGGCATGCACCACCACTGCCTGGCTCTTGTAATCATTTAAATTTCAAAGTATAATTGAAAAGAAAATACAGCAATTTCCCCATATATTCTTGTCTGCAACATGTGTAGCCTAACCCTGTCATCTATAGATATTTCTCCAGAGTGGTATTCTTGCTACAACAGGTAGAGTTTTATTGATACACCCTTCTCTAGAGACTATAGTATTCATTAGGGATCATTATTTTTGTTTTACATTTCATAGATTAAAGAAATGTATAATATTGTGCACCTACCAAATAATAACACTTCTCCTAATATCTTCTGACTCTGTCCATGGTTCCTTCTTTCTTCATCAGTGCCTGCAAGCTATTGATTCATTTATAGTCTCTTTAGGTTTGCTTTTCTGGAATTTCATAAATCTGTAATCATGTAGTATGTAGGTTTTGTGGATGGCTTTCTTTTCTTTCACTTAGTAATACACATTAAAATCACTTCAATGTCTTGTTTGTGCTTACATGTGTGCGTTCACATATGGGTGGTCTCGTCTCTGCACACAGAATATGGTCAGAGGTCAGCCTCAGTCTTCAAGAACCATTAATATTGTTTTTTGGACAAAGTCTCTTATTGGGATGTAGGGTTCAACAATTAGACTAGGCTGGGTAGCCTGTGAGTCTCAGCAATTCTCTTATCTCTGCCTTCTTAGCACTGGGATTATATTACTCTCCAAACTGAGCTATTTCCCTAGCCTGCCTCAATAATTTGTAATATTTTGACTATTCTTAAATGGCCATCTTAAGGTAAATTCCATGCATTTGCACTTATTCCATTCTTATAAAGAATAATATGAATTTATGTAAAAACTGTTTGCATGAAAATATTCTTTTATATTTACATACTTACACCTATAAGATGTATGGATCAAGAATTATACATTAACAACTATAGTAATGACCCATCAAAGTTGAGATGATTATTATAAATTTTGAAAATTCCCAATTCCATTCACATCTGTATGTTTTAAAATCACATGAGTAGAAGGAAAATTTAATTTTAAAATATGTATAGAATAAGCTTTAGACTTTCAAAGATTAGAGGCTTAGTTTGGTGCAGAAAAATTCTATTTTCTCTCAGAAAATGACACTTGACAGTTCTCTTTAAGCTGACTTTCTCTGTGACAGCTGGAGAGAGAGGGAGGGAGAGAGACAGAGAGAATCACTTTGTGTGCAGCAGCTCATACGTGCATACCTGAGATGCAGCAGAGAGTGTCTCCCAACCAGTGTCATGAGAACGAGGCAGCACAATGCCCTTTCCAAACCAAGAATATAGAGGGCAAAACTGGCTCCGAAGAAGAACCAGCTTTGGTTTGAATTGTGAGATGCTGCACATACGATCAGAATGGCCTGTGTAATATTTTTTTTTCTTTTTTCCAATTAGTGTGGTGTAACTTGTATTCATTTTGTGAAGTAGGAGAATAAAAATCCTAATTAACAGTGTACCATCAAAAGCATTGGTGATTATTGGAATACCTTGATTTCTGGAGAATTCACTAATATGAAATGCTGCCTTTCAGGACAGTAGTCAAGAGAATAAAGAAGAAAGGACTGTGGAATACCAAGCTTTATTAGACTGGCATCTGTTTAATCTCATGTTTTTTTTTTTTTTTCAATTTTTATTAGATATTTTCTTCATTTACATTTCAAATGCTATCCCACTATAACCTTTTCTCCCTGCCCTGCTGCCCTACCCACCCACTCCCACTTCTTGGCCCTGGCGTTCCCCTGTACTGGGGCATATAAAGTTTTCAAGACCAACGGGCCTCTTCCCAATGATGGCCAACTAAGCCATCTTCTGCTACATATGCAGCTAGAGACACGTAAATATCACGGAAATAGTCTTTGAGCTGAAGTCTACAGTTGCTTTGCTGTAGCTCTAGTGACAGGTATTCTGAGAAACCATCCCCTGCTAATTATGTACATTGAGTTTGCATCAGAGGTAGCTCTGGGATTCATGCTTTCTTGAATCATGCTTTCTCTATTAACCTTTGTAGCATTTCCTCATCCCTTGGTTGGAGTGTAACTCTCTTGTTGAGTTTGGTCTTTTGACTTACCAGTGACAAGAGATGCAGAAACGATATTCATAGTGACTTTAACTGTGACTCTTTCTAGGAATGCATTCTTTATTCTCTATGTATTTCTGCATTGTCCAAAGAAGGAGCAGAGGATGGAAAACCAGTAAATAGCCACATGTCCTCCAATACCCAGCACTAACATTTTATAGTATTAAATAGATGAATCCTATAAGTGTATGAGAAATCAATGAATGTTGTTGTATGATTCTGAGATATGAACTAGTTTGCAATGTAGCACTTTTATTCAGGCTTATAGGCTTTCAGTTAAGATGGACCTTCACTCTGGGATGTTCCTACTTTATTTTCATTCATTTGAAAACTCTTTGATTTGTTTCTGTCATAGCTATTGAAAATTTAAAAAAAAGAAAAGTCAAACACCTGAACTAGATAGATGACCTAGACTTAACAATCAGGTAATTTGATATTTTGTAGAACACATTTTGGAAATAACATTTTCTTCTTTTTGTATTGAAATCATATTATATTTAAGTTTATAAGGTTTAAAATATATATGCATATATATATGATTTAATAGATATTGTCTAATATATAATACTTTCTTCAGTGTCTTACATATTAAAGCATTTATTAAATACTGAGAGCAATTACTCTATTTTCATAGTAATAAGATGTTTTTAATATAGTTATAGCTGCCTGTCTTATTCTGGTATTTACAGAGAAACAACCTTTAACCAAGTGTTATTTTAATTTTCTCAATAAGCTACTGTACTAGGGACAGAAATTCTGGAAAGAAAAGCTACAATGTTTCATTAAAAAGATGACTTATTACACCAACTTCTCATACTGTCTTAAAAATAGCTGCTTTCATAGAGGTAGTTTCTTGGACCAACTGGAAAATTAGGTCTCCAGCCAGTCTACCCAGGCCAAGATTATATTCTTTCTGATCAGATTCCAATACATACATATTACATGCATGCTTAATGCACTCATGCCTGAGTCTCATCTATTTCTTTGCATTCCCCTGATAATATGGATTTGATCATTCAGATGATTCATTCATTCAACAAGAATTTCGGGAATCTCTATTTGTTACTTAAATGAAGAAGTTACACTTCCCTCTTATAGCAATTGCTAAGCGTCATAGTACTTTGATTGTCTGTCATATTGTGAGTGATATGATTAAGTGTAACCATTACCTGTGGGCCACTAGAGCTGTGGGATTGTCCTGAGCCAATCATTAACTACCTTTAAAAATTAAATATCCCGTCATTTCCCTGGATTGCCAGCCTATGTCTAAAGAAAGTTGTATTATCCCTTTAAAGCAGGTAGTTTTCTGTGCCTCCACATGTCTGCATCTCTTTAGTTTCTTTATTTAATTTTAATTCAGGTTGCTTCTAGAAATTATTTATATGCCTTGGGTCACTATCAGTCTATGATACCCAAGTCTGTACTTCACTCAATAAACATTTATAATTATAATTTTATAGCCTCAGGTATAATGGCAAATCAATACCACTTTACTAATGCTATAGCCCAATAATAGAGCAAGCACACTGACAACCATTTGCATAATTTATACATAAAGTGAGAAATGTTCATTCATCTACATACTACATTAGTGATGTCTAGCCAGAGTGGTCTCTAGTCATTAGTTGCATATGACTGAAAATCTTCCCAGTCCATCCTGGTCATGTAGTGGATTTCTGTCTGCCTCTTAATGTAACTAGAAAAATGAAGGCAAAAAGCTATTTGCTCCTTTTACTGCCTTTCAACCTAACAAAGTCACTTGGCCCTGACTGTTGTCTACTCTTTTTTGTTAGTAAGTCTCTGAGTATGGGTTGGCCAATTCCAGATATTAAATTTCTCCTACTAAACAGCTATACTTCAGTATGGACATGTTCTTAAGTTATTGGTGATAAATCAGAATTCCTTATAGATAAACCAACTTTACCATCAATTTATATGAGTTATTTTGAGCATGCAGCAAAATTCCTAGCCCTAGATAAAGAATGAAGAGGAAAGTTACCAGGAACAGTTGGGTTTATTTGTCCCATTGTAGATTCCTAAGGAATTAGACTCCTCTCATTTCTGTTTCAAAGCTGTCAGGGAGTATTTCCTGAGTTTCTCACTACCTCAGTCAAACTTAGCCTAAGACAACTCTTGCCAGAGTGACTCTATGTTTTCACCAAAGTCTATTATTCTCTTTCTCTGAGGAACTGACTCTACCTTACATAAGGTAGATAAGGACAAAATAGATGATGGTTTTACAAGATTTAAAATGTTAGGGAAGTATAATGATTTATTGAGCTCCTTGATTTGATATTCAGTGTAATATACAAAATGATTAGTTTTCAAATCTCCATACACTTGGTTCCAAATATAAGCTTGGGAATTAGCGGATTCAGAGCTGGCTTGTTATTGTTTAAATTTAATACTTTAGGAGTAAATTAGATATTAAAATGTGTGATAAATTCTGTGAGAATTAGAAATACCATAATTTGCCTGGACCTACCCAAGTTAATGAAAGAAACATATTATTACTCATGGCTAAATATCTTTCTTAATAAATAGGCTGAAATCTGAGGGTTCTCTTGTCCTATGGCAGAATGTAAGACCAACATTTTGTTCTCTGTATAGAGTACATTAATAATTGCTCAGGGAAGAGAAATAGTATGAACTAATATGTCATCAACCTTCAAGAATTGCATGACTCATGACCCTTGAATGAGATATTGTTAATTACTGAAAGGTACTTTGAAGTTTCTGCTTTGGAGTCTTCCAGTTCTGTTTATGAGGCTTGCCGTTGAAAAGATGTGCTTTGGCTCATAATTACCTTACACAATGATTAAGTCATTATTTGTTGAAAACCTGAGCTTTCTTTGTTATGTGATGGTTCTGTTTTACTATGAATGCTCATATTTATCTATCTAGTAACTATCAATTTAATTTGATTTACCATTGCTAAATGTGGTTGGGAGAGATTCTTTTTTGAAAAGTCTAGTGATAATATAACTATCTTTGAACGATAGGCTATTTAAATTTAATATATAATAAACGAAACAGATTTTTAATTAAGACTTTTCAGAGTCTTTATATACAGTGTTTCACATTTATTTTGGGGCTATAGGTATAGAACTATCATGCTTTGAATATATTCCACTGTTCTAAGTCAAGTGTACATCTCACTTTCATTCTCACAGAAATTTTATGAAAAAGGGCTACTTTTCTGATCACATTACTGTAGAGGGCTTTAGGCATATATATAGAGAGAGGTTCAGGCACAGGAAAAACAGTTAAGTCTGAAACTCAGGGAGTATGTCCCCAATTTCATCAATTGATTGCTATATGACAGGCTTTTGAGCTGCTGTTACCAGATAAAACTTACTTGGAAAACACCTTTCAAGAGATGTTACGAAGCACTGTGTAAAATAGAATTTGGCAACTTTGGGCCATTACTATCAGGAGTCTTTATTAATAAATATTATTAATAAACATATTAATAATATGTTCTGCTGGGCAGATTCTTAAGATATTTATTTTCCACCTGGTAGAACCTTCACAAAAGTAAGTTCACCTAAAGATTCTAATAAATATAAGAAGGAATGATGAGTATAACATTCTAACAGGACCCAAACCACTAAGGAAGATGAATCCTGGAGGTCTCTTAGGAGCAAATGCGGATTATATTTTGATCACAAGGAAATGGAATCTCAAAACTCCTTCCTAGTGGAGATCAATTTAGTTTTTTTTTTTCCTCTGAAGTGTGTGTCAAATTAGACTTTCTAAAGGTCACATAATTTTATTTTAACTGCTGCTATAATAATTGCAGCTTCTCCTTTAGCAGTGGGTATCTTGTATTTTATGGCTAATGTGCATTTGAGTACATACCATATATGCCCTTTTCAGAGCTGGTTACCTCACTCAAGGTAATATTCTCAAGATCCATACATTTGCTTGCAAAATCCATGATGTCTTTGTTTTTAATAGCTGAACAGTATTCCATTGTGTCGATGTACAGCATTTTCTTTATCAATTCTTCATTGAGGAACATCTAGTTTCTTTCCAGTTTCTGGCTATTATGAACAAAGCTGCTGAGAACATAATTGAGCAAGTGTCTTTGTGAGAAGTACCTTTGAAGCACCTTTGGGTATATGTCCAGGAGTGGTATAGCTGGGTCTTGAGGTAGAACGATTCCCAGTTTTCTTTATATATTTTGGATATTAGCGCTATATAAGATGAGGGGTTAGTGAAGATTTTTTTCCCAATCTGTAGGCTACCTATTTGTCTTATTGACTATGTCTTTTGCCTTCCAGAAGCTTTCCAGTTTCATACGGTTCCATTTATCAATTCTTGATCTTAAAGCATGAGCCATTGGAATTCTGTTTAGGAAATTTCCCCGTGAGCCACTGAGTTCAAAGCTCATTCTCACTTTCTCTTCTATTAGATTCAGGGTATCTGGTTTTATGTGGAGGTCCTTGATCCACTTGGACTTGAGCTTTGTGCAAGGTGACAAATATGGATTTATTTTCATTCTTTTACATACATACAGCCAATTGGACTAGTACCATTTATTGAAGATGCTTTCTTTTTTGTATTGTATATTTTTGGCTTCTTTGTCAAAGATCAAGTGTGCATAAGTATGTGATTTTATTTCTGGGTCTTCAATTCTGTTCTATTTATCAACATGTCTGTTTCTGTACGAAAAGCATGCAGTTTTATCACTATTGCTCTGCAGTAGAGCTTGAGGTCAGAGATGGTGATTACTCCAGTCATTCTTTTATTGTTAAAACTTGTTTTTGCTATTCTGGGTTTTTTGCCTTTCCAGATGAATTTGAGAATTGCTTTTTCCATGTCTTTGAAGAATTGTGTTGGGATTGCATTGAATCTCTAGATTGCCTTTGGTAGGATGGCCATTTTTACTACTTTAATTCAGCCAATCCATGAGCATGGGAGATCTTTCCATTTTCTGAGATCTTTGATTTCCTTCTTGAGAGACTCAAAGTTTTTGTCATACATATCTTCCACTTGTTTGATTAGAGTTACCGCAAGATATTTTATATTATTTGTGGCTATTGTGAAGGGGGTTGTTTTCCTAAATTCTTTCTCAATGTCTTTATCATTTGTATAAAGGAAGGCTACTGATTTATTTGAGTTAATTTAATATCTGGCCACTTTTCAGAAATTGTTTATTACTTGGAGAAATTTTCTGCTAATATCAAAAATATATAAAGAACTTAGGAAGCTAACTCCCCAAAGACCAAATAACCTAATCAACAAATGGGGCATAGAACTAAACCAAGAATTCACAACAACCTCAGGTGACAACACATGTCGGTGAGGATGTGGAGAAAGAGGAACACTCCTCCATTGCTTGTGGGATTGGAAACTGGAACAACCACTCTGGAAACCAACCTGGAGCTTCCTCAGAAAACTGGAAATAGATCTACCTGAAAACCTAGCAATACCACTCGTGGGAATATACCCAAAAAAGGTGCCCCACTATGCCACAGGGGCATAGTGTATTCCACTATGTTCATAGTGGCCTTATTTGTGATAGCCAGAAGCTGGAAACCACCCAGATGTCACATGATGGAAGAATAGATACAGAAAATGTGGCTCATTTACACAATGGAATACGACTCAGCTATTAAGAAAGAGGAAGGGGTCTGCAACCCTAGAAGAGGAACAACAATATGAACTAACCAGAACCCCCAGAACTCATGTCTCTAGCTCCATATGTAGCAGAAGATGGCCTAGTCGACCATCATTGGGAGGAGAGGCCCCTTGGTATTGCAATCTTTATATGTCCCAATACAGGGGGATGCCAGGGCCAAGAAGTGGGAGTGGGTGGGCAGGAGAAGAGGGCTGTGGGAGGGGGGAGGGAACTTTCAGGATAGCATTTGAAATGTAAATTAAGAAAATATCTAATAAAAAAATTGAAAAAATAAAAAAGAATGAGGACATCCTGAGTTTTGCAGGCAAATTGATGGAATTAAAAAAATATCATCCTGAGTGAGGTAACTCAGACCCAAAAGAACATGCATGGTATATACTCACTAATATGTGGATATTAGCCAAAAACAAAACAAAAAAAAAGGTACATAATGCCCAAGATACATTTCATAGAACTCAGAAAGGTCAACAAGCTGGAGGGACCAAGTGAGGACAGTTCAGTTCCACTTGGGGCAGGGAGGAGAGCAACCACAAGGGGGGAGTGAGAAAGGGACCCTTGAGAGTAAGGGATAGGAGGAGAGAAGGAACCATGATCTGGTATTGCATAGGGGAAAAGGACTGAAGCCCAGAGGACCAGGAGAAAGAATGGAAACAGGCATCCTCGGGAGGGAGAAGGTTGGAGGGGACTCTCTAGAATGTACCAGAGACCTGGGAGATGAGAAACCCTTGAAACTCAAAAGGAGGGACCCTACATGAAATGACTTACCGTGGGTAGAGGGAAATGGTAGAGCCTACTTCCAGGAGAAAGAGAGAGCATCACATGAGGAATGGAATTTCTATTCCACAGTCAAATCTCTGACCCATAATTGTTCCTGTCTGAAAGAACTACAGGGATGGAAATGGGGAAAAGCCTGAGGAAAAGGAGTTCCAGCAACAGACCCGAAGGAAGTGGGATGCAGCTCAAGGAGAAGCCCCAAGGCCTGACACTATTACCTAAGCTATGGAGTGCTCACAAAAAGGGATCTATCATGAATGCCCTCTGAAAGACCCAACAAAAAGCTGAGTCAGATGCAGATATTTATATCCAACCAATGAACCAATGTTGCTGACCCCTGCTAAGATAAAAAAATCAGGTGACAGCAGATGCTGGCGTGGATGTGGAGAAAGGGGAACACTCTTCCATTGTTGGTGGGAATGCAAGCTGGTTCAACCACTCTGGAAATCAGTCTGGCGGTTCCTCAGAAAATTGGACATAGTACTACCAGAAGATCCTGCAATACCTCTACTGGGCATATATCCAGAAGATATTCCATCTGGTAACAAGGACACATGTTCCACTATGTNGAAGAAGGAAGATCAAAATGTGGACATGTCACCCCTTCCTAGAATTAAGAACAAAGCACACATTGAAAGAGTTAAAGGGAGCATTTGTGCAGCTCAATCCAAAGGATGGACCCAACGACTGCGGCTGCCAGGGATCCATCCCACAATCAGTCACCAAACATAGACACTATATCATATGCCAGCAAGATGGTGCTGAAAGAGCCCGGATATAGCGGTCTCGGGGGAAAATATACCAATGCCTGGCAAACATGGAGGTGGAAGCTCACGGTCATCTATTAGATGGAACACAGGGTTCCCAAGGAAGAAGTAGCTAGAGAAAGTACCCAAGGAGCTGAAGGGGTCTTCAACCCTATAGGTGGAAGAATAACCATGAACTAACTAGTACCCCCTGGGCTCGTGTCTCTAGTTGCATATATAGAAGAGGCTGGCCTAGTTGGCCATCAGTGGGAAGAGAGGCCCCTTGGTTATGCAGACTTTATATGCCCCAATACAGGGGAACGCCGGGGCCAAGGGGGGGGGGAGCGGGTGGGTAGGGGAGCAGGGCCGGGAGGGGGGAGGATATAGGGAACTTTCTGGATAACACTTGAAATGTAAATGAAAAAAATATCTAATAAAAGTTGAAAAAAATAAATTTAAACACTTCAGAAACAGAAATAAACATGTAGACCACATGGAGGAATAATCTATGTTCATTAAGTATTATAATAAAATGTATTAATTCTAAAAATCCCATCCCGCAATATAAGTTCAGGGACCTGAAGATGGAGACAGCTCAGTGGTTAAGTGCGGTGACCCAGTTCAATTTCCCACACTCTTGTGGTTTCTCACAAGTTCCTGTAATTCTAGGCCATGGATATACATGCAGGCAAAACACCCATGTGGTTTGAAAAAAGGTAATAAAAAATTTGGGTACAAAAAATTATAGATAAAGTGTTGCAAGAGTTTAGAAAAGAGAACACCAGTTTCAGGATACTATAAGAGATATATGCTCATGTCCAGAACATGAATATTCTCTAAGAGTCCATTTTTTTTCAAACACGTTAGTTTATGCTAAGTTTGATGACTTGAGAGGAAAGCCACCAATAAATGGTGATGGATCTAACCATTCTAATTAACATTTCTTGCTACCATGAAATAATTGAGATTAATTAGATTTGCCTCAAGATAAAAGAAATAGATTTTCTGGGAAATCCACTTTACTTGGAAATCGACCCCTGTTACTTTGTCGGCTTTTTGACAGTTGAGGGTTTTGAACAGGTAGATTTAAAGATACAGTAGTTACATCTACATTCCTCAAAATTAGTATATTTAATTTTATTGCATACGTATATTATATATTTATGGGTACTAAGCATACCTGAGACTGTGAAGGTCAGAAGAGGGTGTCAGATTCCTAGATCTGGTCTTACAGATGGTTGTGAAACACCATGTAAGTTCTGGAACTCAACTCATGTACTCTGCAAGAGAAGTTAGTGCTCTTCACAATCAGGCCAAATCTTCAGCCTTGACTACACTCCTGTTTTTTATTAATCATTTTATTCATTTACATTTCAAAGGATATTCCCCTTCCAGGTTGGCCCTCCACAAACCCCTATCCCATCCCCCCCTCTCTGCCCCAGACTTTGCCTCTACTCCTCTATTCACTCACCCACTCCTGCTTCACCCTCTATCATCCCCCTACTCTTGGGCATCAAGCCCTTTACCACCCATTGATATCAAATAAGGCCATCCTCTGCTACATATGTATCTGAAATCCTAAGTCCCTCATGTACACTCCTGTTTGGTGGTTTAGTCCTTGGGAATTCTGGGTAGTCCAGTTAGTTGATATTGTTCTTCCTATGTAGTTACAATCCTCTTAAGTTCCTTCAGTCCTTCCTCTAGCTCTTCCAATGGTGTCCCTGGGCTCAGTTAGATGACTGGCTCTGAGTATCTGCATCTGTTTTGGTCAGGTACTGGTAGAATCTCTCAGGGTACAGCCATATCAAGCCATTGTCAGTAAGTGGTTCCTGGTATCAGCAATAGTGTGTGTGTGTGTGGCGGGGGGGGGGGGGTCCTGCAGATGTGATGGATCCCTAGGAGAGGCAGTCTCTGGATGGCTTTTTCTTCAGTCTCTGGTACATGTTTTGTCTATCTTTCCTTTGGACACGAACAATTCTGGGTTAAAAATTTTGAGCTGCACAGCCAACCATTGGACTGAGCAAGAGGTTCCCAATGGAGGAATTGAAAAAAAGACTGAAGGACCTGAAGGGGTTTGCAACTGCATAGTAAGAGCAACAATATCAACCAACCAGACCCTCCAGTGTCCCCAGGGACTAAATCACCAACCAAAGACTACACATACATGTGTATGGAGGGACACATGGCTCTAGCCACATATGTAGCAGAGTGGAGCATGCTAGAACCTAGAGGACAAGTTGTATGTGCTGCAGAAGGTGAAGCCAGAGAAGAGACCCAAGCCCTTTGGAGAATCTTAGAAGTCAGTGAGTGAATTACAGATAACACTGAGTTATTTTCATTGTTGTAGCCTGGTTTTTCTTTGGTCAGACTCTGTGCCTTTTTGTTAATTTTCTTTCAATATTTGGGAGAGTTTGCTTTTGAAAACATCTAAATGTAATTTAATTACATGAAATTTAAAATTAAATATTCATTTTTAATTAATAATGGCTATCAGAATTATTATAATTTTAAAAAATTCAACAAGCTGTGTACTTTGTAGAAGTTGTTGTGTCAGAAGTTGCAGGATTTCAGATGCAGAATTGTCCATAATTATAGTTGATTTTCTTTAATGAGTTGACGTGCTGCAACTTATTCCATCATGAATGTTTGTTCTACCTGCTTTTGTATGTTTTTGTACTGTATTCTTGTGATTTATTTGTACACTTTTAGTTTTAAAATTTTGTTATAACCTTTAATGTTTTAGAGGTTTTTTTTGTTTTGTTTTGTTTTGTTTTGTTTTTTGGTTTTGGTTTTTCAAAACAGGGTTTCTCTGTATAGCCCTGGTTGTCCTGGAACTCACTTTGTAGACCAGGCTGGCCTCGAACTCAGAAATCCTCCTGTCTCTGCCTCCCAAGTGCTGGGATCAAAGGCGTGCGCCACCATGCCCGGCTGTTTTAGAGTTTTTATTTCTATTTTTTCACAACATTTTTGATGAATTACCAGTCTCTTGTGTTGATCCTTTAACTTGGTCAAGTGACATTAAAACTTCACCACCATTTATGTTACCTCCCCTTCCTGGTATAAGCTACAGTTGTCTAAAATAATTTCCTCATGTTTATTAGAACCCAGGAGACAGTGTTGTAATTCTTACTTTTGGTATCAGATATGTTGTAAAGGATTAAGGAGGACAGGGGAAGTTTGTGCACATGTTGTCTACCTGATACTATAAGGCTCTTATTTAGATTCTATAATGCCCTTTTTATTTAGAGAACATTTATTCGGTATTTTAAAAAAATAATCTTCTATAAACAAGCATGCTAGGGTTTCGTTCTTCTGTGGATGTTTCTGATTCCTCTTGATTCCTGAAATATGTATTCATTGAATGAATGAATCTTGGTTGATAGTTCTTTGCATTTGCTGCTTTAAAAATCCTGTGCTTGCTCACTCCTTTCTCCCTGATGTGATGGAATATCTCATTGGCCATTCAGAGCCTTTGGCACCTGAGAGGAAGGCCTCAATTCCCTTGTAGACTCACGTTTGTCCTCTCTCTTCTGAATTGCCATATTTCACTATGTGGATTTCTTGGCTTAATAGTTCAAGTTGTTTTCAGAAATCATTTTATGTGTTATGCTAATTCTTAAAAGTTATAGAATTGATTTATTTGATGTTTCTGCTGGTTTGTTTAAATTTGAATTCTTCTGGGGGCAATTTTGGTAGATTTGTAACAATTTTCCCACAGGTCACTGGAGCTCTGCTCACTTTTTTCCCCCTCATTTAGTCAAACTGGTTAAGTTTATCTGTCCTCAAGGCCACATTGTCTGTGTCTCTCTCATTGTGTCTGTCTCATTCATCCTATTATTGTCCGTTGTTAATTTAATGATGCGTGGTAATTATTTTTCCCTTTATATTTCTACTGTTTTAAAAAAATATCTTCTATTGCTTTATAAATATTTATTGATTTTTAATGAATTTTTAATTTATTGATTTTAGTGGCTTCTAACATGTTTGTACTTTCTCACAGAAAGAGCTTTATTATGCCTACCTGAAATTTTTTCTCACTGATTTCTCACATCTTCATGATTTCAACAATAACACTCACTTACTGCCTTTTCCTTTCAACTTAGGATGTTACTATTGCTTTATGTTGGTTAAATTGGGTTTTGAGAGAACAATATTTCAGATACATCATTCATGAGACTGGATGTCACTCCAGATTTTTACTTAGCTTAGTTTTGTCGCCACACAGACGGTAGAAAGAAAGGCACTACTGTGTGACTTCTATGTGCTGTCTAGCTTGTCACAGCTGAGTAAATTTTCAGATGCCAATGAAATCCAAGGAGATCTGGGATTCTTTTTCTTCTTAGGATGAAAGACTGCCTCTTTAGTTGCTTTTCAGAGTAGCAGGGGCTATAAGGCCATTGCCTTATTTCTTTACTTATTGTGGTAAGTAAATCACCCCAAAAAGAGAAACTTGAAGAAAGATGGTTCTATTTTGTTTCACAGGTCAATGTCCAGTTCCCCATGGCTTAGAAGTTATGGGAGCTTGAAGTGGATTGTCAAAACCTGTCCTGAGTCGAAAGGGGATAGTGAATTTGCTGCACATTGGTTCCCTTTCACCACTTAGATAGTCTAGATTCCCAGGTAGGACATGGTGCCACCCACAGGCCTTCCCACATAAGTTAATAATCCCTACAAGCCTTTATCCCAGATGATTGGGTCATATTTACAGTACTAACCACCATAGGCACTTACTGCTACCGTGAATGAAGGCCTCAACTTCCTAGTTTATCTCTTCTGACTCAGCATTAGTTTGGGAATATGGAATTAGAATTTTTTGTACCCATAGGTGTGAGAGTCTAGGTTCTCTATTTAAACTTTGAATAAACAACTGTGAGGTCACAAGTTTTCTAAGACATTTGGTTGGTATAACTGTTGTCTAAAAGACCCCACCATGCTTGTTTTCCCTTTTTATATCCTCAACTAAGAGGCAGCAGGCTTAAACTGTAGATTTCTAGTCTGGTCCCATAAGCGTTCTGAGGTTATTATTCTCTTAATGTCCAGTCTTGGTTGCTGGAGGCAAAATGAAAACCAAGGAGAGCATAATTAATGTTTACCTTAAGTAAAATATCCCTTGTGGTTTCTCTTCTTTTCTCCATACTTGAGAAGCTCACATTTATTTAGTGTGTAATTCCCAGGGATTAAAGTCTCTAGCATTGAGAGAGTGGCAGAAATAACACTTGTTCCAATTTCAGGAGTAGAATGCGGCTTAAATAGTACTTTTCTTCCAATGCATTAAAAACTTCTACTCTTTACTAATTTAAATAATGGAAATATTCTGAGTTTAGGTTTGCTATTTTTAATTTCTCTATGAATAAATGATGTTTATAAAAGAAGTTCTGGCTAGTTTGATGAAAAGTGTTTGCGAGTTGCCAAGCAACAGCAATCCCCCTCCTGCCTATACTGCTTAGATGCTACATGTTTCACCGTGTAGTCTTCATCCTTCTTCCATGACCACTTGGTCTGAGAGTGGTGCACATGTTAATTCTTTGAGGCATGTTGTGACATTTTTTCCCCTCTTTCTTTCTTTCTTTCTTTCTTTCTTTCTTTCTTTCTTTCTTTCTTTCTTTCTTTCTTTCTTTTCCTTTCTCTTAATATAATCATGCACTATGCAAGAAGATTTCATCCAAGAACTTGGGGTACACACAAAACTAAGTATATATTGGTCTTTATAGAGCCTAAGATACAGGGACAAACAGACAGCACTGAAAAAAAAAGAAGAATTGGAGTTAATTTATTTTTATCCATTGTGAATCATATATGTGCAAATGTAAAGCAAAGTATGAATTATAAATATTATAAGGCTTGCTTTGCAATAAAATATAAACATTATACAAATTAATTCAGTGCAGCTTTAGAAATGCATAAATGCATAAAAAGACCTATAAAATGAATAATAATAGAAATATTGGTAACATAGAATTGATCAATCACCCAACACATTCTTTGCAAAAATTGTTCTCATTATTCCTCCTAACACCCTTGGAGCCAGGCTAATTTTAACTACTTTTCCATATGAGAAACCTGTTAACTTAGGTAGACAATTGATACTCTAGAAATGGGGAGTATCATCCTAACTTAGATGTGTTTTTCCAAGGACTCTTTGGGGCTTGAAGAAATGTCAGCAACTTTGTTTCAGATTTTTGAGCATGTGTGAGTTATGTATTAAGCATGTATCTTGTGATGCAAGTCTGACGGTATGGTTTATAATTGAAGCTGGTCTATGTTACCTCTGTCTTCAGTTCTCACTTATCACTGCCAATCAGCTTAACATGCTTTCTATTCATCCCATTTCCCAAACCTTTCTAAAAAAAAAGGACTACTTCCCCGAATCATTAACTCTATCACCTCTACAGAATGAGTATTACACGTAAATCTTGGTTTTCCTTAGTATGTTAATACTGTATTTTCTTCATAAGATGGTTTGAAATAATTTTTAAGAACTGTGTTCATCTTATATCAAATAGTCCCTTTCTTATAGATTTGAGTCCCACCCTGCATCTCTGATCTCCCTCTTCCCTCCCTAGTCTGTGTCACCTTTACTATATAAACAGAAGACTGGATTGTAAATATACCTTCTGTGATATTTTGTATGAGAAACGTGCCACATTTTTTTTTAATCAGTTATTTGAAAACTAAGTCTCCAGTTGGTGACACTGTTTAAGGTTATGTCCTTGACTGAGGAAGTATTACACTGGAGACAGGCCATGAGAGCTTAAAGACCAGACTCCCCCACAATTCCAGTTCAGTCTTTTTGTTTTCTGTGATTCAAGATGTGAGCTCTGAGACTGATGTTATAGGTGTTATGTCTGCCACATGCCTTTTCCTTGGTCCTAGTGTTTTACCCAGCAACAGGAAAGTAATTGATACACAGCATGAATATTATGTATAGCTTTTGTTTTTCAATTTTATCTGGGAATTTTTATTTTAGTTAAGGTGTTTACTTATGGACGTCTAAAAGTCATCAGATTGGCTTATTCTAGATCAGTGGTTCTCAACCTTCCCAGTGTTATGATTCTTTAAGACAGTTTCTCATGTTGTGGTGACCACAATCATAAGGTTATATGTTGCTACTCTTATGAATCACAATACAAATATCTTATATACAATCTCCAAAGGGTTTGGTTGAGAATGTCTGTTCCAGAAATTGCAGCAATTTATTCTGTTCTTATGATTAAGATTTTGTTTTAAATATTTAAGGATGTGTTTGCAATCAGGAACTTAGTATCTCTGCCTATAAGCATCCTTTTTTGACAATAGTTGCTGAATTAATGATTCTAGAATTGAAATGTGGTTTCAGTAGCAGCTACAATCACTCCCCACTATGTTCATATGCCTTGGTGAGTGTTCTAATTCATCTTAGGCTGATATGCATTTTAGTCATTTAACAGAATCCCAAATGACTGTGTTAACTTTAAGGAACATGTTTACTCCTTAGGAAAAAAAGTGTGATTCCTTTATAATAAACATGCATTTCTTTCTATGGATTTCTCCTTGGATATTTCTAATGAAGTGCCTCTTTAACTGAGTCTTCTGGAAGAGTGGGCAAAGTCCTAACAGTAAGCTATAAACTCAGCAGATGAGCATTATATGCTTCTGTAATATTTAGGTTGTCCTCATACAACTACAACTGAAGAATACAGTATTTAAGTGTTCAAGTGAAGCTTTGGGTATTTTCCAGTTTCCATCATCTGTTGACCTCTTCTTATCAACAGATGCTGAATAATTTTGTAGAATTCTCCTGAAAAAATAATTGCTTTTGGCATTGCACATTTATTTACATATGTCTATAGGAAATCATTGTTGATATTTGAGACTTCTAATTGCATATAATAAATGTCACTAAAAAATCAGGGACTTTTCCACTAAACAATTGAAGTTAAAAACATCTGAGGTATTAGGAGGCCTTCATACTACTGTATCATAATCATTCTCAAATATATTTGATTACTTCAGGTAAACCCATATTCAGTAACTCAATGCAGCATGGATACTTTTCCCCACTGCTTTTCTGAATGAAAACATGTATTAGCAAGGAAGAAATCCTATGAATATTCTATTCAAAACAACTTAGCCATGTTCATTTTCTGAATATACCTAATTCAAGTTCATTCTTGGTTTAGTAGTCAATAATGAATGAATGGGTCAAGAAATTTCTCTGAGCAAAGACTGAGTCTTATTTACTTTGAATAGATAACCGTAGATATTTAATATCTGGAAAAAAAACAGTAAATTTAAAGGTTTCATTTAATCTCCAGGTCCTGACTAGACAAGATTACTTAATATCTTTGAGACTTCAATTCACTAGTTATAGAGTAGAGCCAGGATATTCACTCCTGCCACACCCAACCACCTATAAGAAATATCATATAATGGGCTTGTTTGGGTGATTTATTTAACGCCAATTGTAGAAGTATTTTATAGTGCCCTTAGTTGCTTCTTATATAAGTTGCATATAAACGTGTGGTGGGAAGATTCTGGCACTCTTCAGGCAGTTACTGAAATCTATTAGTTTGTTAACAGTGTTACCCATACAAGGATTCTGCATGAAATTGATATTCTCTTGGTGCTTTCTGACTGATTTTTATAGCAGATGAATGACTCCATCTATTCTGAATACCTCCCATTTGTCAAACAAGTTGTATTTGAATTATTTTCCCCTGAATTGTACTCTTTTGCAAATTTTATCAATCTAAGATTTTTCTGGAACTGACCTTGTATATGTTGTTCATTACTAAATCCTTAGAAATATCTCAGCCCTGATAATAGTAGCAAGTGGTAAATATTGCATGAAGTAATAGATGGATGGATGGATGGATGGATGGATGGATGGATGGATGGATGGACAGATTGATGGCTGATAGTTGTATAGAGAATGGGAGGTGAATGAATGAATAACTTCTCCATAAACACAGTGAATTCATTGAGAGGAAAATTGGTCTTTGACAAATGTGTACACCCAAGTCATACAATAATGCATAGTGTTTAAGGATATAACATTAAGGGTAATAAGCCTTCAACATAGGCATCCTTATATCTTAAACCAAAAGTAAGAATTAGGAAGGACAAGAGAGATCTCAACCACCCATCATTATCTAATAGATATACATTTTCATTAAAAACCCACAAGGTTTGTTTCAGCTGTTAAGTAGAAACTACTTAGAGAAATCATAACTAATTTACTATCTTTAAAGTAACCCAGGCTAGCCTCAAGCTAATGATCCTCTTACCTCTGCCTCCTTCAGCAAATCCTACCAGAGTGCATCACCACGAAGAGCATTTTCTGTTGTTTCAGAGGTCCTGAGTTCAATTCCCAGCAACCACATGATGACTGACAGCCATCTATATTGGGATTTGCTCTTCTGGCATCCAAGTGTACAGGAAGATATACATAATATTTTAAAGTGAGAGTAAGCTATAATGCAGATTTTCTGATGCTCTTTTAATAGCCTCATCCATAACCTATCAGGGAATGTTACTGAATATGAACCAAAACTTTGTAGTAATTGTAACAAGGCTGTCCCCATTATAGTAAATTTCTTGTCATGCAAGGAATAAGTAGAAACTGTTACAATTGTTGATTGATAGCTGTGCTTTGTAAGGGGGTTGACAGGGCTCAGTTGGCCTTTAAAATTTTTCCTTAATTTATCTAAATCATCAGATAAAATTTACCTCTAGCTGAACAGCTTTGCTCTGTCTGGGTACAAGTGCAGATAGTGTGATGTGAGCAGCAGTGAGCTCCATAGAGAACTGTGTGTGCATGTGCATGTGTATATGTGAAGTGCATGTGCATGTCTGTGTGAATATATATATATATATATATATATATATATATATATATATATGCACACACACATATATACATATATGAATATATGCTATATTATTTACAAACATATATAACATACACATATATTAGATATATAATATATAGCATTGCATATATAACATAATCTTGCATATATATGTTATATAATTTACTGTCTCATCAGCTACAGCAAGATCTAGAACATAGTTGATTTTCTAGCAAACATTCATTCCTCGGGGGCTGTGGGAACTGTTTTGTTAAGTGACTGTTGTGGCCAGGCAGTGGTGGCACATGCCTTTAATTCCAGAACTTAGGATGTTGACGCAGGCAGATTTCTGTGTTTATGAGGCCAGTCTGGTCTACAGAGTGAGTTCCAGGTAGCCAGGGCTATACAGAGAAATCCTGTCTCAAAAAAACAAAAACAAAAAGCAAAAACAAAAAAACAAAAAAAAGTGACTGTTGTGTGCGAGAGTCAGGAAAATTGTGGATCTACTTCTCCTACAGTTCCCTTTCCCCCAAGTTCTTCTTCTTCTTCTTCTTCTTCTTCTTCTTCTTCTTCTTCTTCTTCTTCTTCTTCTTCTTCTTCTTCTTCTTCTTCTTCTTCTTCTTCTTCTTCTTTTTTTGTCTTTTCTTAGGTAAGCTTGTCAGACCCACTGTAAGTCTTCTCCCAGCAATTTCTGAAATGCTGAAATATGTAACCATTGCAAATTCTTCATGGTGCCTCTATTCTCTCTCTTTACCTTTGACCTTTCAATTATCCAATTTGGAATAGACTATAAGCTTGAACTTCAGTCAGCAAGGAACCACGCTACTCTTTGTATTAGAGGGAAAGAAAGGCTACCCAGATCAAGCATGCTGCTCTATGTAGTCTTTCATACAATGCCAAGATTAGTTATTTTTGAAATGTCCCAGCTATGAAAAGTTACCAAGAAGTTTTACATATTCTTGCTCTAGCAAGTGTTTGCACTGAACTGATTTACAAGGCTATCTGCTATCCCTAGATGGTAGGACAGACCAGGGAGCCATGGTGATGTAATGGCTTCTTTAGTCTCATACCCTGCAATTGAAGAGAGAACACCTGCTGGTTTTCAACAAACCAAGGTGCTGATAACTTGTTTATAAGAAGAAATTTCTCATCAGATAACCAAGCTTACTCAAGTAAGCTTGTGGGTTTGTCTGTGATGGCTCTCAGGTTTTTTGTTTTTTGTTTTTAATTGGCTCCATTCCCTTTGCGAAGGGTAGTTCTGGGATGCCTGTCAGCCGTCTGGACAGATAGTTTTGCCTCTAGTTTTATTGCTTCCTCCATGTAGCACAATTAATTCATATATATTATATATACTCATTACCAATAGTACTCAAACATTTAGTTACATAAATTATTGCCTGGAGAGACAATTTTAAGCAGGAAATCCAACCTATTTTAGGCTTTAATAAATACAAACTACTCTCATTTAGAATTTCATAAATACAATCGTTGCACACAATGAAACTCATTATATTTGAGTAATATTCAAACAAGTCTTGCTAATGCACAGTTTAATACAGCTGATTACAACAATGCATTTACAACTTCAAAGCTCACTTACAATGCTTATGCAGAAAACATCTCTAGTGGAATGACACAGATTTTTCTTCTCAGGAGTAAAAACTGTATACTAGCAGATGGTCTGTTATTACCACAATGGAAACAAAATCCTGGCACGTCCTTTAAGCTTTGCCTCTGAGTGTTTAACCTTACATGAACCACATAATCTCACTGGGTTTTCTCCCTCTATTTTTAAAAGAGTAGATTGGGACATGTAGACCCCAAGATCCCTTTAGCTCAAAAGCTGTGATTGTGACTTATATGATTCCCAATGATATCCCTTCAGCTCTAAAGCTGTGGTTGTGACTTATATCCATCACAAGTGATCAAAGAGACCTATGGCAGAGGTTCAGAGAATAAGCACATGTGAGCAGCCACTGGAAGAAGTGTGCAGGAAAATATTAATAACCTATTGCTCACATTCCTTTATAGCAGCTCCCAAGGCAAACTCCTGTCTAGTAGCTCTTCATCCTATTATTATTTTTAACAATGGCATAAGCAGCAGACATTAGCATAAGGTTCTCAGTGCTGTCAGGGTTGCAGAGGGATTTGTAGATCTGAGCCAGGGAAAAATGACTGACTGGTGCATTTAATTTATTACTTTTATTGACTTCTGCAGCACTAGTACTGCTGTACACAGAAGGGCCATACTAGCTAATAAAATAGGACTTTAGAATTGATGTAGCAAATAAAATGCTGAATAAGAATGCCATTGTTATTAAAATGTAGTGACACTATTGATTTAAAATAAATATATTAGCCAGTTTGCTGTGCATTTAGGACTGGACTCAGACTTTGAAGGCACTATTTGGGCTATGGGTTTACATGACAAATGAAAGGCTTCTTACCAGGAGGAGTAATGCAGTTTTATGTGGCAGAATTACCATGGAAACAGAAATAAATCCTGAAGCTAAATAGGGTTGTGAAAATCCTGTCTTCTGAGTTCTGCTTTCAGGGATCCATAGAAGAAATTCACAAATTCACAGAAAGCTTACTATAGCTTTCCTTTTAAATGAAAAATTACACAGTTAGTTCTTCTCACCTCCTATCATTTGCAAGGTCCTGTTCTTTGTAATTTCTACAAAAATAGTTGGCTTAGACAAAACATATACATGCCCCGTTCCACACCTTGGCTCAGTGTTTCTTCACACACACACACACACACACACACACACACACACACACACACCACTCACACACACACACACACACACACCACTCAACACACACACACCACTCACAACTCTGCTTTGTACTATATAGTTCCAAGTGGGATGTAATCACCCACTTTCCAATATTAAGCTGTCTTTCAGGCTCAGTGTTGAAAAGTCTTAGGGAACACAGACCTCTTTTTAAAAGACCTTGATGAAATTTAATCTGTTACCCTTTATCTACAAATTACTGGCAAGTATAGCATTGAATATTCTTTCAATCCAATGCTACACACACATACACACACACACACACACACACACACACACACACACATTTGTGTACTTCTGAATATTCAGGGATTTGGAAAGAGGGTACCAGATTCCCTAGAGCTAACATTAGAGGTAGTTGTGAGCCACTTGATATGGTTGCTGGGAACTGAACTTCGATCCTGTGTAAGAGTAGTACCTGCACCATTTCTCCAGCCCTATCAGATTCCTTCCATAAGAAANGCCTGTACTCAGCTTTCTGCTGGTATAGAAATGAGCATTTGAATAATAAAATGATAAATTTTACACAGTGCACAAAACCTCACTCCAACAATAATGCTTATATAACCTTCCTCAGAAAACTGTTAGGAATTTCTTATACAAATATCAGAAAGTAATAAAGTATTATTATGTTCATTGTTTCTGGCCAGAATTTGTAAACCTTTGTGTTTAGCACACTATTTTTGAATAGTTGAATACATGGTTCATGGTAACACCTTTGAATGTAAGGGACTTATAACCACCCCCCAAAAAATCGATGTTGGATATTCTCTTTATTTATATTTGAAATGTTATCCCCTTTCCTCATTTTCCCTCCAAAAACCCCCTATCCACTCCTGTCCCCTGCTCACCAACCCACCCAATTCTGCTTTCGTCCTGGCATTCCCCTACACTGCGGAATTGAGCCTTCAAATTGACAGTATTCTTTGCCTTACAGAAGCTTTGCAAATTTATGAGGTCCCATTTGTCAATTCTTGATCTTAGAAAAAACAATGAATTCATGAAATTCTCAGGTAAATGGATGGAACTTTAAAATAACATCCTGAGTGAGGTAACTCAGTCAAAAAAGAACAGACAGGGTATGCACTCACTGGTAAGTGGATATTAACCCAAAAGTTCATAATACCCAAGATTCAATACACAAACCATATGAAGCCCAAGAAAGGAAGTCAAAAGTGTGAATGCCTCAGTACTTCTTAGAAGGGTAAACAAAATACTCACAGGAGAATATATGGAGACAAAGTGTGGAGTAGAGACTGAAGGACAGGCCATCCAGAGACTGCCACACCTGGGGATCCATCTCATATACAGTCATCAAATCAGGAAGCTATTGTGAATGTGGGGAAGTGCTTGGTGACAGGAGCCTGATATGGCTATCTCCTGAGAGGCTCTGCCAGATCCTGACAAATAGAGGTGGATCCTTGTAGCCAATCATTGGACAGAGTGCGGGTTCCCTGTTGAAAGAGTTAGAGAAGGGATTGGAGTAGCTAAGGGGATTTTCAGCGCCCCTGGGGGGATCAACAGTGTCAACTGGCTACACTCCCCCTCAGAACTCCTGGGGTCTAGACTGCCAACCAAAGAGTACACTTGGAGGGACCCAGGGTTCTGGCCTCACATGTGGCAGAGAATGGCCTTGTTGGAAGTCAGGGGATAGAGTGGCTCTTGGGCCTGAGGGGGTTCAATGCCCCAATGTAGAGGAAAGCCAGGGCAGGAAGATGGGAGTGGGTAGCAGAGAACCCGCATAGAGGTAGGGGGAGAGGGAATGGGATAGGGAATTTCTGAAGGGACACCTGGAAAGGGGAAAACAATTGAAATGTAAATAATCAATGTAGGAGTGATAAGGAAACCAAACCTCCCACAAAAGTTTTGACCCAATATTTATCCTGGCTACAAGTAAAACAACAGTGAGGAATGGAACAGAGACTGAGGGAATGGCCAACCAATAACCAGCTCAACTTGAGACCCATCATTCCATGGGCAATCACCAATATGTAATACTAGTAACGATACTCTGTTATACTTGCAGACTGGAACATGTCTTCTGAGAGGCTCCACCCAGTAGCTGACTCAGACAGCTTCAGAGTCCTACACCCAAACATTAGATGGAGCTTTGGGACTCTTGTGGAAGGATTGAAGACCCCAAAAGTGATTGGAACATCACAGGAAGACCAAGAGAGTCAACTAACCTGGATCCTTGGGGGCTCTCAGACTGAACCAGTAACCAAAGGGCATACATTGGATGAAACCAGGCCTCTTTCCACATATGATGTAGATGTGCAGCTTGATCTTCATGCAGGTCCCTAACAAATGGAGCAGGGACTATCTCTAAAACTGATTTCTGTCTGTGGGGTATGTTTCCCTGAATTGGTTGTCTTGTCTGACCGCAGTGGGAGAAGAAGCACCTAGTCCTGCATGAACTTGATGTACCATGGTCAGGGTATACCCAGGAGTCCGCCAATCTCTCAGAGGAAAATGGAAGGGGCATGGGGAAGGGACTGTGGGAAGGAGGGACAGCAATCTGGATGTAAAGTGAATAAGTAAGTTTATAAAACTCAGTGCATAGGTCAGCTGGGAATTTAACCCGAACTGCTGTAAACTTTACAACTTTTCTGCTTTATACTGCAGATTCCCCATTGTCTGCTCACCTGTTCCTGTTACAGCTATCTTTTGTACTTAACCCATAAAACAGTTTGTGAAGACAATCAGATATTTTTATTTCCTAAAGTAGTCTAGATTTTTTGTTTGTTTGTTTGTTTGTTTGTTTGGGTTTTTTGTAGGCCAGCTCAAACTCTTTCTTTCAATTATGCCATCCATTTCTTATTCAGACTGTGGAAATCCTGTCCTTCAAATGCTAAGCCTTCCCTTGGTCTTGCAAACTTTATATGCCCCAGTATGGGGGAACACCAGGGCCAAGAAGTGGGAGTGAGAGGGTAGTGGAGCAGGGCAGGGGGAGGGTATAGGGGACTTTTGGGATAGCATTTGAAATGTAAATGAAGAAAATATCTAATGAAAAAAAAATTTTTAATTTATGAAAAAATGTAAAAACAAAAAAACAAAAACAAAATGCTAAGCCTTAATGAAGAAAGCATTCTTTCTTAGTCAGGAATTTTCACCTATTTCCTGATTTTTTTAGAAGTATTCTTTAACCTTCAAGAATTCTACTTGACTACACAAGGACTTAGTGTCCATTAAATATGAATTAGCTATTTAGACATTTACCATTTTTTATTTTGTATGCATGTATTTGTCTGTCTTCCCCTCTTTCTTCCTCTCTGCTCTGTTTCTCTGTGTCTGCTTGTTTCTCTTATGTCTCTGTCATTCTCTCTCTCTCTCTCTCTCTCTCTCTCTCTCTCTCTCTCTCTCTCCCACCTTTCCTCCTAAGTTCTAAACACCGGGAAGGTACAAGAACCTAAATCTCTATCAATAAAAGGAAACTCAGTGCATTAAGTTTTTTGCCTAATAGAATACCACATTGCCAAATGAGCTAATGTGTCTCAGAAGGGGGTCTCTGGGACTTATATAGTTTGGAGATATGTCCAGGGTAGACATCAGATCTTTCAAGGAGCAGAACATTCTGGAATTGGACTGAATTTATTATTATAGGAACTTCATATTTGGGGGGCATAGTGAGTTGAGGTTCCTGAGGGTAACTATTGATCAGCAAGCCATCAGTTTTGGAAAGGACACTATTTCATTTAATTTACAGTCTTAGTTTTCAGAAATAAATTTTCTGGAGCAATGAGACATTATTTTTCTTTTTTTTCTCAGTTTTACTTTACCCAAGGTGAGTGTAAATGCATGGTAAGTTTATAACTCAAACCTAATAATATTGTTTACATACTTCATAAAAATACTAATTTCTTTCAGCTCATATTTTTTTTTCTTTCAGAAGAGCTTGTGGGAAAATAACCAACATGTTATTTATACTTCAGATGATAGATCTGAGAGGATCTTAGTGTCAAGGGAAAGCACAGTTCAACCTTAACTACACCTCAGGGTAGCATGTTGTAGGAAGCAGAACTTGCCTCATCAGGAGACTAGGACAGTAAAAGCATTGAAACTGGATCTCCTGGGAAATCGGCTTTGCAGAAGGGGAAGAATAGATGTCAGGATAAACCGAAGAGGATTTTAATGAGGATGATATGAGTCTGGCTAAATGATCGCTTGCTTGTAGGCAGAATGTAACCCGGTGTCAGTTAACCTATCTATTGCTCTCTACATTTTCCAGCCTCTATAAAGAAGATCTGTTCTTACTGGTGAGGGCTAGCATACAGAATCCTTTCTGTTCAAGTTAACTGTGATTTCCCTTTAGTAAGAAAATTAGTATCTGCTAGAAAGAGCGGCTTTGAGTCATGTATCAGAATGTAAATGAGAATCATGACATGCATGGCTCACTTGCTAGCTTGTCAGGAGTCTTTTGTGTAAATCCAGAGTTCATTGGTAGTAACCTTTACAAGGCATGTCTCTGATTTCAATGTTGTCAAGATGGCTCGGGAGTCATCTAGACATTTCATTTACATTAAATTTAGATGATAAAACATATGTACTAATTATATGGAAGTTCAAAACTATTATCAGTGTTCAACTGTTGCAGTATAGTTTGGGCTGCTGAACAAAAACTGATTCCTCAGTGTGAATATATACATTTTGAGTTTAATTTTTTTAGATATATGCATTGGTTGAGAAGTTGTAGTTTCCTTTTTAAGTATTTCACATATTGTTTATTTCAAAGTCACACATATGTATACATACCCCTCCCCAATTTTATATCCACTAGTCCATGGGCATTTCATTTTCTTAATGTTTTCTTAAAGTTGAGAACAAAATCCAATAAACAGGAATGGTGTCTTTGATCTTTGACAACTGGCTTCTAAATAATGTAAATATTTATTTACAATTTAGTACTATTTATATAACTTATATTTATATTATAAAATGTGAGTCTTCGATGTGTTTGACAGACATCTTTGGAAACTAACCCCAAATATTAGTACTTTATTTCAGCATCTAATTTAGTCATTAATGAAAAATTTTGAAAGTGAGTTGTTTTAGAAAGAAAGCCAACAGGGAAAGTAGAAAATGAAGAAGAAAGGAAGAAAGTAAGCTAGAGAAGGAGGGAGGGAGAAGGGAGAGAAGGAGGAAGAAAGGAAGACAGACAAATAACATATTAGCATCATTAGGAAACATGAAAAATTAAAGTCTAATAGATGGATATACTGATACTTATGATTCTGAAGCAGGAGGATTGCATTGATCTTAAGAGTCCAGTCTGGTCTAGATAGTAATTTCTAGGCCAGCCTTATCCAGGAAATAAAATGACCAATAAATAGAGTCAGTGTTTTTTGACTTACAGTATATATTTCTTAAAACAGCAGTAATTTGAATTCTAAACTTAAAATGGACTATTGCTTTCAACAGTTCCAAATTTAAATTTTATATTTTATAAATCAAACTTAAATATTATATTTGATGAAACAATTTGTCACTAATTTAATCATATAATACTTATAAACTATTGTTTATCCTAGTACACAACTATTTTCTAATTTGAGATTTCAATGAAGAAACTCTGTTCTATCAGAAGACATTTCAGGCTATTGTATTTACAAGGAGAAAGGGGGTTGCCACTCACCCTATCATTTAAAGAAGGCTATGGCAGCAGACACTCTTACAAATGTTTCCTCTGGGCTGAGGTACAAGATCTCACAGCTCTACTGCCACTCTCACTTTTCACTTGGGTACTTTGCAAAAGCATTCATATTAGATCACAAACACCAAGGATCCCATTTACTTATA
The DNA here is from genome assembly GCA_902729485.2 of Mus minutoides. Classification (NCBI taxonomy): domain Eukaryota; kingdom Metazoa; phylum Chordata; class Mammalia; order Rodentia; family Muridae; genus Mus; species Mus minutoides. The sequence continues at coordinate 19,466 of CACVCL010018474.1, read as the reverse complement.
TTGATGGGCAGGATCAAGAACAGGACAATATGCCAGCAAGATTTCACTGAAAGGACCCTGATATAACTGTCTCCTGTGAGGCTATGCCAGTACTTGGCAAATACAGAAGTGGATGCTCATAGTCATCTATTGGATGAAGCACAGGGCCCCCAGTGGAGGAGCTAGAAAGTACCCAAGGAGCTCAAGAGGTCTGCAACCCTATAGGTGGAACAATAATATGAACTAACCAGTATCCCCAGAGCTCTTGTCTCTAGCTGCATATGTAGCAGAAGATGGCCTAGTCAGCCATCATTGGGAAGAGAGGCCCCTTGGTCTGGCAAACTTTATATGCCCCAGTACAAGGGAACGCCAGTGCCAAGAAGTGGGAGTGGGTGGCTAGTGGAGCAGGGCAGGGGAAAGGCACAGGGAACTTTCTTGATAGCATTTGAAATGTAAATAAAGAAAATATCTAATAAAAAAAAGTGCAAACAAACAAACAAAAAAAACAGTCTGGGGGCGTCTGGCATTCTGAGTCTGGCTTATTTTTATAAACTCAGACATTTAGTTGACAATAATCAAACAAAAGAAAATATTTAGCATGTTTACTGAGCAGTCACCATGTATCAGTGTTAAAGGCTCTCCCTCTTCTTTCAGAGTATCTTCCTCAAATAACAATGATGAGACTCAGAGCTGGCCATTATACAAAGCCACCCAGTGAATCAATGGTGCCGCTTGGCTTTGTATTAAAGAATATTTATCCCGTCTTAAATCTAGAGGAGAAAATACTAAGTGTTCCTACCTCACACCACCACCACACACATTGTTAGAAGACATTTAATATGCAACAGAACTGCTGACAGAAACAGAATTCTAAGCTTTCTGAAAAGACATGAACTTGTTTCTCCTGAATAACCCTGTGCTTAAGCAAAGTTCTATTACCCATCAACTAATACCCAGTGGACTCACTGGAGTGTGTGCATCTAACCAGAGTGCTGCTTTAGAAGGTGACCATAATAAATAGTCAGTGTTGACTACTTGGCAGCTAATATTAATCAGTGCCTTCCACAATGTTTCCTAAGAGACTGTGTTACGAGTTTCTGAGGTACTTAGATTTCAGACATGGGGGAGGGGGGTGATCAATATTACAAAATGGTGACACAACCAATATGTCTTTGTCTTAACATAACAGCTGAGCAGATGTGCATTATATCTTGCCTGATGATCTGGAAAACAATGCCACTCCTGGAGAAGTTAAAACAGACAATACCTTTCTTCACACCTGTGTCCATTTTAATCCCTTCAGTCCTTTCCCTTCCATATCTTCTCTTTTTCTCTTCTTGTTGATTTTTCTTAAAAGTTTTGGCTTTGCTTCAGTTGAATCTTAACCTCATTTAGCCATCTGTACCCAAGGTATTTGTGAGGGAGTGTTTTCATCCTGTCAGCCAAAAGGATCTGTAAACCTGAACCCAAGGTTATTCTTCATTTTGAGCACTCTATTATAACCTCTGACCACGATTATGAGGTTGGGACAAAATTGATTTTTTTTTTCTTTTAATGGCCAGTGATTCAGGACAGAAGAAAATAAAGGATTTTTTCCCTAGTCTTTTCTGTTTCTGTCTTTGTGTAATATTAGAATGAGATCAGTGAGTCACACAAGAACCTGAAGAGTAGGTGCAATAAATTTTCAGAGAAAATCCCCTATTATGAGGCAAAAGGTTGGGATTTCCGAGTGAGATACAAAGTATGATTATTTGACTATAGGTCAGATGGGCAAGGCTCACTAACCTCAGAGAGGGAGGGATAATCTATAGAATGATGATACTGACTGTCCTTGTTTTTGATGGGTAAGGAGAGTCTGCAATGCCAACCAGTCACGTGCTGTTGTTTCTGACAAGCTTTGTTTAAACAACAAAGTTTGCCAGAATAAGACAGTTATATCTCTGTTTACATGTCATTACTTTTCACCAGATCAATACATTTGTGACTTTGAAAAAACTTTTGAATAATACAACATAGAGAAAAACAAGATTGAATCTCCATAGCCATCTGAAGCCGGAAAGGACTCCTGTCCTGGAGGATCACTAACCCTGCGAAATTCACTGCTCGGAGAAAGCAATGGGAGCACCTCTGGGACTAGCTGGAGACCTGGGCCACTGGAGGCTCCAGGGAGTCTATAGGGGTGACCCTAGCTGAGACTCCTACCAGTGAGTGATACAGAATCAAAAAACTACTTCTTATAGTCAGGCAGGACTTCCAGTGGAAAGAGGAGGACATCAACCTATTCATAAAACCTTCAACCCAAAGTTTTCTCTGCCTACAATATGCTCAGGGATAAAGAGAGTGAGAGAATGAACAAGCAATGACTGGGCAAACATGAGACACATCCTGTGTAAAAGAGCCAACCCTTAACCCGATTAATGATACTTTGCTATGCAGACAGAAGACTAGCATAACTGCTTCCTGAGAAGCTTCATCCAGCAGCTGGCGCAAACAAATGCAAAGACCCACAGCCAAGCATCAGGCAGAGATGGAGTCTCTTGGGATAAAATTAAGAGAGCACAAGGAGACAAGGACACTACAACCAGACCTACAGAGACAACTAATGTGAGACCATGTGGGCACAGAGAGTGAACCACCAACCAAAGGGCATGCAGGGACTAGACTTAGGCCCCTACACATTTATAGTAGATGTGCAGCTTGGTCTTCATGTGGGTCCCCTAGCAATTGGAGTGGGGTGCCTGGGGCTGGCTATGACAGAGTCAGGTACTGAAGTAGAGCATAGTATCTGAAGAAGGCCAAAGGCTGATTAACATCTGGATTTGTAATTTTTACCGTTTTGGCATCCAGAAGTTGATGGCTTATAACAATTTAATTTTTACCATTCTGGGGACAAAGGTTGATGGTTTGTAGCAATTTAACTCTCACTTGCTGTCCTACCACTGAAAGCTGATGACTTTTGGCAATTTCACAGAAAAAGGAAGAGAGAGAGAGAGAGAGAGAGAGAGAGGTGCATGCCCACTCATGTACACACACACACACACACACACACACACACACACACACACACACACACACACACACACTGGTCAGGCCTGATCACTTGTTTTATCAATCTCACAAGTGAAGATGCATAACACCTACGTACCTACATACATATGTATATATATATACATACAGACAGACAGATATACATTTGGTGGATGAAGCAGAGCCCTAAAAAGCCTCACTTTCTTTTTCCCTCAGTCTTTTTATATCTTCTCAGACAAAGATTCTGCATAAACTTACCTCATAGATAAAATGTTACCCAAAAGCAGAGTCATAGAAGGATGTTATTAGTAAGTTCAAAGCAGTAGTTCATTTTATAAGCTCATTATAAGTTCAAAGCAAAAATTTCACATAATCTTGCTGTATCATAGCATTCCTGTGGCTTTATCCTTGGACTTGACCTAGAATGAATATTTTTCTGTGATCACAAATTTTTCCCAAGACAATTTTTTTCTTAGTGCAATTTATGGAAGCTCATTTTAGTCATTTTTATTCTTTATTATGCAGTCTTTACTTACTATTCTATGATGAGGTAGGCATTCTATTCTTGATTCTAACTTTATTATATCTTTCTGGCAAAACAACAAAAACTATTTCCTTAAAATTTCTTCCTAAAATTATTTTAATCAAATAAGGAATTCTATAAAGTCATTAATTTGTTTACAAAGCATTAACTCAAAGGTTCATCTTCATGTTGATCTGCAGGAAATTTACCCAATAGAGTAGGATGGTGTCTAGGAATCATCAGTTTATACAATAGTGGCAGGAAAGGTATATCAGCAGCAAGAAGCAATCTCGGGTTGAAGTCTATGGGGTTGTGCCTCTCCAGAGTGCATCCATCTTAGTCATGCAAAATGGTAAGCCATCTTCAGAAAACTCACTTGCTTGCCACAGCCTTTCCTGGATGGCTTCTAGCAGTGGACTGTCTCTCACTTTGTTGCCTTACATTGATTCCCCTGCCACTAACTTGAGCACCTGGTTGGGTCTCAGTGGGGTAGGATGCATTTAGTTCTGCTGAAAATGGATGGGGGGGGGTACTTGGGGGGTGGGACTTCCCCTTCTCTGAGGAGAGACTAAAGGGGTAATAGGGAGAGAGCTTTGTAAGGATGAGACTGGGAGGAGAGGAGGGAGGGGGATTGTGATAGGAATATAAAGTGAATGAATAAATAAATTATTGGGAAAAATTCACTGATAGATAAAATCTCACTTATTTTCAGAAGTACTGTTGAGAGACCATGAGGGAATATCCCGAAAATATAGACAGATGTTTCTGGATGCACTTGAAATGGGCCAAGATACTTAGCTGTTCTGAGTGCCTGCTATCTGAGGGTGCTCTCTTAGCTTTAAAAGATTATTTTATAAAAGACATTTTATTCATTGATAACTAATAATATTCACCATGTAATAAATGTTTCCATGAAAAATATTTTTTCTATGTCACTAGGATAGTTAAGAGAAAGAATAATATTAACTCAGCCAGCTAGTATAAGAAAGTCATCTACGTGAACAAAAGACCAATTGAAGTTAGTTGTCCGTTGATATCTACTCTAAGATACCTGTTTGCTCTTGAATTCCAAGTTTAAGAATATCCAAGTCTTTTGTGTAAACTGTTGAATTGGATTATAACTTCTCTTACACACTTCAAGTAATCTCTCTATTGTTCATAATATCTAATACAATGTAATGCCACATAAGTTGTTCTTCCCTCTTTTCTTTTTGTTTTTTAAACATTTGTAACATTTATTTATTTTTATAAACTTTATTACAAAATACTTTAAAATAAATAAAAGAAGTACTGCACAAGAATATTATCCAGATCCATCTAGGCAACTCAATAAACCTCCTTGCAGTTAGAGTTATCATTCAAACTGGGAGTTGTGAAGCTTCACATTAAATTTTTCACTTTCAGTATAGACCATATTCAAAGTACTTATCTACCACCTAAGCAGGAACATTCATGACCAAGTTAGAACTAGTGAAACAATTACCTTTATTTTCTCTATTATAACTTGTATCCACTGACTGAACTCACCCCCTTATATTTAGTTTTCTTGTTATCTTTTCTTTATGTTATATTCAAATTGCTATTATACACACACACACACACACACACACACACACACACACACACACACACATATATATATATATATATATATATATTTCATGGAAAATTACAAAACAATTTTATATGCTTTCAGGTCCCAGTTATTACTCATCCATGATCTATACATGTCACAACATGCAGATCTCCGACATATGAGACCCCTTGTGTCTAGGAAAGCTCTTGGCCTCTAGGAGATAGACGTTCAGCTTCTGTGCCTTTTCTCTTTAAGGTTCTGTTTATTGTTGGAGAAACAAACAAACAAAACCAAAACAAGAACAACAACAAAAAACATCTGAGTAAAGAGGAAGTCCTGGATCTACTTTAACTGTGCCTGTAGTTTTTCTAGTACTACTGTGTCTATTACTCAGTGGACCCACTGTGTATTTATAGGTACAGAGAGATGTGACAGAGATTCTTTCCAAAGCTTTTCTCCTTCACAGAGTAAATTTAAACTGTAATGTCTGTAGGTGGAAATTTGAAAGGCAAGTACATACTGACACCAGAATGAACTCATTTCAGTCACTCCATCTTTCCAAAACTTTTGGTGGAGAAATTCAACAAAAGCTGGCTAGCACATCTTCACAGAGGAAACCCTTCATTGTGCATAAACAGTGAGAGTTTCACTTAACTTGGGGCTTAAAATTATCATACTTCCTAGAAATTCAATAAAGACATAATGTTCTTTCAAATATGTTCTTCCTAATTTTCCTCCACTATAATAAAATATGAATAATTTTAAAGTCTGCTTGAAGCTTTTAGGTCTTTTCTTTCCACTAAGCAATAGGAATACATTAGGTCAGACTCCTTATTGATTTGTAGTATAATTAATTTATTACCTATGCAACCAGGTATTTGAGGACATAATTGTGCTGTTAGAATTGGTGGCTTGAATGTACATTTTTGGGCAAATGAAAGACATGATTTTCACTATCCCTTGAATCAGGCTTTATAAAGATTACAAAAGACATGATAGTGTTGCTGTAATTGTTTCCTAAAATGACAGCCAATATTAATTTATGAAATTATCACTAGAAAGATACTGGATAAGGGGATGTACCCTTAGAAGATTTCCACTTGAATGTCTTCTTCTCAGCCTTTCTTATCCAAGTAGACAGAAAATTTCTTACTTTATACCTAAACACTTTGCAAAATGGGGTGATTGTAACTCAGTAGGAGGAATTGTTTCTCTGACTTACAGACACACAGGTTAGATTCTCTGCCTCTTTTCCACAGTGATGTCTCTGAATTTCTGTAATTACAATCTTGTATTACAAATTCCAGACGTCTTTGTTAAAAGTTCAATCCAGATTCCCAATCAGAGAACCAGAGAGCAGAGTTTAGAAAATAGAATTTTATATTATGCATGGTGTTCTTTTTCCTCCAGAAAGTTCTCTCTATCTATTTTCTTGTGGAGACAGTTCTCCAAGCAGTTTTCTCTTGCTATTCTAAAAGGTTCTTTGGATAGCTCATCTCTTGCAGATCATTAGCCTAGTCATTTATTTCACATGTCAACTCCATCCTTTACTGCAGATTTTCTTTTGATTATACTATGAATCAGCATCCCATGACCTCAATCACCCCTTAATTCTTAAGAAAGAGCAAGCACACATTTTCTTTTAACATTATTAAAGAATTCAGAAATCGGCCTGCCTCTGTTAAACATAGATGATAAACTAGCCAGGTGGGACCTTGTCCTGAAATTACTATTTCTGCCACCCAGGCTGACCCTGAAGACAGGAATCTGTCTGCCATTGTAAGCATAAATAAAATAAAATTTAAAATGAGGCTGGATGGGATTTCCTGCAATCACCACTCCTTAAATCTCTTTATCTCCTTCCTTCGTATCTTTCTGAAGAGTTGGCTCAAGGCACAGGTGCTTTTGTTCTTTTAGATTCATGAAACCTCTCATATAATTCACATTGCTTACTTATTTTTTGAGAAATTATATCATTTTGGACCCATATTTTTAGATCCTTTTTCACTGCCATAAAGGCTGTCCTGAATTTCCCAGCATTTATTTACCTTTACACTGAGACATTAAGCCACACCTTTGCCTTCCAGACTCTTACTATCTCTGATTATCAAGGAGTCTTTAACACCAAGGAGGAGGAAATTCCTTCAAAAAGGAACATAAAATATGTATGTTATATAGAAACAAGGCTTACATGCCCACAGCAGCCATAGACACTCACTCTTGTGGAGACCATCACCTGCTTGCCCTGTCCCATTGGCAGAAACCATGTCATTCTGTCCCTACCAAGGCCACGCCTAACCAGCAATATAGAATTCATTTTTTTGCTTTACGTAAAACTAATAATTGAAACACAGTTCAAAATTGCTAAAGTGAAAAGATGTATTCATTGACTCACGCCATTTAAAAGTTCCTGAATGACAGGCTGTATATGTGGCTGTTCATTGGAATGCAGAGGATGGAATTAGACATTGATTCTGTCTTCATTTCATCTTCAGAAGTTTTCTCTCTGTGTTGAGGGAACAGATGCTGTCAAGTATGACTATATCTTCCCTCTTGGAACACTGAAGGGCAAGACATTCTTATTCTCTTTTGCTAGTTGGGTTGGAATGTGGGGTAATTGGGCTAGTCTGGGTTGAATTATCTATTTCTGTAACCAGAGGACAAAGCAGAGACAGCCTGGATCACTGTTACTGAAAAGGAAAGTAAGGGTAATTTATGCAGGCAAAACACAAAGTCCACCTGAGCACAGCAGGAGTGATTCAGGACCAGGGAGAGGAAATTCTTGATTGCTGTTGTCTTTGATATTACTATCAGCATATTAAAATCACAATGACTGCTTTTGTAACTAATACAATCAGAGTTCTTAATAAAAGAATAGAAATGTTCAGGTATTAGCTTATTTATACATTTGGACATTTCATATGATATTATCAGTTAGATATATTATTAATTGTGAAGTTAATTGTGCCCTATTTCATCTAGTCTCTTCTGTCCCAGTTGGATTGAAGACCAATACATGGACTCTGTTACCTCCAGGTTTTTCTTCTTGAAACCCAAGAACAGATTTGAATAAATAATTTCTATAAACTAGGCTGTTAAACAAGGCATGTCATGTGCTGAGTTGATGGAGAAACATGAGACTAACAAGAAATTACACATTTCTGAAATCTGTACTGTTTAGTGTTAATATGTTAGTATTGCAACACTAAGCTGAAATATGTTCTACAATTCAGTATTTCTCTGTCTGTCTGTCTGTCTGTCTGTCTGTCTGCCTTTCTGTCTCTTTGTCTTTCTCTGTTTCTTTGTCTCTCTTTGTCTCTCTTTGTCTCTCTTTGTCTCTCTCTCTCTCTCTCTTTCTCTCTCTCTCTCTCTCTTTGTGTGTGTGCATGTGTGTGCCTTTCTTTTCAGATGAGAAAGCCTCATGTTGAGGGGACTTTCCCACAGTTCATTCATTTAGCAATTGTGTATTGAGCCTTATCCAAGATGACAAATGTCAGCGTAGTGCCATACCACCAACTGGTACTTTCTACTCAGACTTATCCTACGAAGTCATAGATCCTTAAGGTGAATGTGTAGATAACCTAACATTTAGACCTAGACCTCTATTCCTCTTTTCTCAATCACACTGCTGTGAAGAAGGATTAAATTGAAGACAATTACTTGTTAATGGAAATCTCTATATTCCCTGGAGAGGCTAACTGGTCCCTGTGTCAGTCTCCCAGAGCGACAGTATCTGCCATAATCTCTTTAAGGCATTAGTCTCAGTTGATTTCGGTGTTTCTTTCCTTGAGTAACTAATACAAAAAAAATGGTGTTTGATTCTGAGTGCCAGATGGAGAACATATTAAGTGGTACATTAAGAAGAAAATATAAGGGACACAGGGCAGCCAACGTCTCTGGTCTGGCAGCAGCTAGCCCAGCTTGCTTGTTACCTTTATTTTAATATAGCATATGATATAAAGGTAATTTTTTAATATTGTCAAAATGAAATGAAAAAAAGAATCCCCAAAATTTTAATGTTGCTCTCATGTTAGATTCTGAATAACAAAATTATCTATTGCAACATGCCTTGTACCATGCCTTTGTTTTCTATGCCATAGGTAATCTATCCCCATAAAAATTCTATGCATTGGATGCAACTTGCACTTTCTGAGTTAATACTACCTTGAATAAGCATGTGCTAGAGCTAGGGACTAGACCCTGTTTTAGAAGCCTGGTCTCATAAACGACCCCTTAGTTCGTTCTTCTTTAAAGAAATAGTATGTGGTATGTCTATATCTACTCTTGCAATTTTTGTCCTATGGAATGCTGTCAAAGCTTTTGGCTTGTAATATGTTAAATATCCGTCATTTAAAAAGGTGATAAATTTAGAATATTAGAGCCCTTATTTAGCATGAAACTATGTGTGTTTTATGGGCTCAGCAGATATTTCTAAGGTCCTCTTGTCCAGGTTTCATTTATAAGAAAGCTGGCAATTTCATAAAGCTATTCAATCTTGTCATTTGTTTTGAAATGATTTAGTGGGGACCTGCTATAAATCATGTAAATGTAAATTGTGACCATGACAGAAACACAGAGATGATTCTGTCTGATGGCTAATCTTAAAAAAAAAAAAAAAAAGAATCTGTAAGCCATCATAATATATAGGCTCAGAAACAAAGAACAAAATGGTGATGGATAGCCCCACCCCTGCTTCTCCCCAGGAGGGTGAGCTAAGAACTTGTTCCATGTCTTTTCCACTTACATAAAGTAAGTAATTTCAGGAATCTGATATACAACATAGTACTTATTGTATATAAAATGCTGCTTCCCACATTAAAGTGTTAGTGGATAATCTCATGTTAAGTAGCCCTTCTTCTTAGAAACAGAACAAAGGAAAACATCAAAGAACACAAGATTTTGTAGCGTGATTGTGGTGCTGGTACACATGTTTGAAGAAAAAGCTGTGTACTCTGCCTGAGTTCAGGTTGTACTCATTACACATGGCAGGGTCTTTTTGTGTTAGCTATACTTCATAAAGGTTTTCCTGGGTCACGACTGTGCAGATGGGATGTATGGGATTTTGCTTCTCTGATTGCATACCAATCATTCCTTCATATTAATTTTAAATTTCTGTTCATAGTTCTCTGTGTATATCCCTGCCTTGGTCTCTCCCTCACATCTCTTCTTTCCTTTCCTTTTCCTACCTTTAGCTCATTTCCCTTTTGCATAATTAATTATATTTTGTGGGTTAATTTATCTTAGTTTCCCAACTAAATGCAAATGAAATTCTATGTAGGTATTGAGTTTGACTATATTTTGTATATGTAACCATTGGTTATGATTTGAATGGGCTATCATTATACACACCACTTGTTCTTTGTATTATAAAATGTGTAAAAATTTACTTGAGATTCAAACAGTTGAACATTAAATTAAAGGAGGAATAATGTATCAGTTGGGTGTTTTCCAAACCTGTCCACCAAAAGATAGCCTTATGGCTAACCACCTCTTTTATTTCGAGTCTCCTCCTTTCATGACTTTCTTTTTGAGATGGCAGAAATGGGAAAAGGACAGACTAATCATGTTGCATTTTGTTCCTCCACTTAGTCTCCTTTCTGATACTTTAAAATTCCCCAGAATTCTATCATGCTTTTGTTTTTATTTATAAGTCCTATTAAAAAACCAAAAACAAAAACAAACAAAAAACAAAAAACCAAAAACAAAAAAACACAGATCACCCCAGCATTAGCTTGGAAAGTAAGTGTCTGGAAGACCTTGAGATAGGTCATCAGCTTCATTATTGCCTACATATTATGTCACCACTGGTGACAGAAGGTGTATATATAATTGGTGGATTATGAGAAGTTATTGACCTTGCTGCAAAGAACTAATGCTATCACTGGGTTATGCTGGATATAGGGTGATGTTTACTTTATGTCTGCCAGTGATTTTTCAAAGATAACACTTGTGTTTGTGGGATATAAAAGAGTAGCATAGTCTAGTGAACTGATGGGAGTTTCCACAACAGAACACTTCTAGATTATAGAAATGTATGCATTCACTGAAGTTCTGAAAGCCAAGCAATAAATCGGAAAAGAAACAGGAATTATCCAGGTCTCTCTGGCAAGTAGTGGAAAGCCATGATTTTTTTTAGAAAATTAAAAAAAAAAAAAGAAAATTTGTTAGAATTTACATTTATTACACTTATTGAACCAGTTAAAAATGTGCATCATACATAATAATTATAAGAACTATTGAAATGTACACACAGACACACACTCTTCAGCAATATATAGTCTCTGACCTGGAATCAGAAAACCTTAGTAGCCTATCAGTCTCCTTGTCTCATGTTGATACCTGATATTTGAAGATATAACTTTTCTATGTAGGACTTAATTTTTTTTAACACAGTAAAGTGGCTTTGCATCACTGTGACAAAGACCTGATTAACTAAATAATGAAATGTTTTGGCTTAGGTTTCAGAATGTCATGTCTACAATTTGCTGCCCCAGTGTCTAGGCAGAGCATCATAGTGAAGGGTCCACATCAAAGCAAAGCTGTTCACCTCATCTAAGCCATGAAGTAAGATGAGGTGAGGAGGGGAAGAGAGCGAATTTGGAGCAAGAAGTAGCCTGGAAATCCATGCCACTACTGCCTCAGTTTCTTAGGCAAAACAATGTCCCCTATGGCCCCTTCAGCTATGAACTTATCAATGGATCAATGCATACATGATGGTAGCATATATATGATACCAGAACCTCTCTATACTGATACAAGCTGGAAACCAGGCCTTCAATACAGGTACACCATATCTAAATCGTAACTAACTATGTATGAGACCCTAGATTTCATGGTGTAGCCAGCCATGTAAACCATATAAATCATGCACTTTCCCGAATGGTCTCTTGTTTTACCATATATTTAATATGATTTTCAAAATCATTTTGTCTGTTTTTGAAGAACATATATTCATCTCTTCATAAGGACAATGTGGATATCTTTTAAAGACAAATTTGATAACCTTGGTTTCTCTGCTATTATAATATCCAACCTAAAGTAGTAGCCCTTTAAGTTACAGAGTTTGTTTAGAAAACAGAGAGGCTGATCCCAGAGGAGAGATTACCATTATAGAAACACATCCTTGTTTCATGATATTACAGATGGTGCAATGTCTCATGTTGAGTTCGAAGAAACCCTTAATAAAGACAATACAAATAACTTTTTTCTTGTTACTCTATGTCATGCCCATTTTTCTTCAACTACCATGGCAACCTACTTTCTATCATGAATATCTGATTTTTATCAAAAGAGACAGAGGTGAATTCTGGTAATTGCCATTTTATGTTATTTTTGATGGTCAGTGAAGACATATCCACCAATCTTGGCACTATTTTAATACCTTGTTTTCAATAAAGTACTATAAATTCTATCAAAGGAGTCTAGGCAGAAGGAAGGTCTTCTGAGATGTGTGAGTGTATGTATGCATTGTTTTGCTTTGTTTAAATCATAGAGACATTGGTGTATCTTTCTACACTGCTCTCATCTGGGCTGTCTGGCAGATCAGAATCCCAAGGGACAGAGTTTAAAATTTTCACTTTTGAACACTTCCAGATAACTGGCAAATAATAAGCAGTTAGATTTCTCAGAAAGAAATGGCTTGGTCAAGGACAAAGCCAAACTTTTCAGGACCTATACATAAAGTTCTGGTCAGGTAGACTGCATTTCCCATGTTTCCAATTGTCTGCATGTATAAACCAGTGTTGCAAACATGTTCAGGAGATGCAGCAGTCTGCTGGGCCTTGTCTCTGTCATTGAAGGATGGGAACAGCTCAATTCAATGAATGTAGTCATTTCACTAAGATTTTATTTACTAAACCGATTGGCTAGTAGAATTTTACTGTTGACATTCTCTATCAACTTTTGTATTCCCAAAGTCTAACTTGGTGTCCTTTTCAAGCACAGTACCCTAGGTTAAATAGAGATGACTTTAAAACTGGAAGAGTTATTAATACATAATGTTCCAGGTCATTGGTCTTTAATATGCATGAGAGAGAATGGAAGACAGTTTTTCTGAGCTTCATTTCTCTTTCTAAGAAAGACCCAAATAATGTTCTATGCCTCACAGGTGTGGCGAAGAAAAAAGGGTAAACACTAGGGCAATATTTTAGACTAAAAAGCACATGTAAATCTAGATTTTTTTTTTGTCTAGACAGCTATAGTTGCTTTCAAGGGAAATTGTTATATGAGTGAATTGTCCTACTTATTTTTCCTTTGTAGAGAGAATAAGAATCACTCCATGTTGATCTGGCTTGCATCCTTGAAATTAGTGGGTCTACAAAAAACTGACAATGTGCAAAATGGATTTTCCATGCAAATAATTAGAAGGCATGTTATATAGTTGCTAAGTGTCAATGACAAAAACCCTGCAATTCCTTAATGTGAAATGATGTATAGAGATCATAAAAATCAATGAGAGAAATAATATTATGAACTCAGAGTATAAACACTATCTGATATAAAAAAGCAAGCCATTACTTATTCTTACAACTCTAGTCTTATGCAAGTTTCTATTCAATAAACATTTTAAGTTGGTTGAATTTGGAAAGAAATGTCTGTATGCTTGATTAATCTTTTCTTTGCTGTCAATGCTTATGATTTCAGTCTTCTGGAATTGGAAGTGTAGCCCTTTTATTCTTTCTCTTATAAAGGATCTTTTAGAATAATAAGTATGAGCAGGTAGAAAAGTCAAAATCAATTCTCAATGACCCCAGGGCTACTGGATGAGTCCATGCATTTGAAATGAAGTCTCATTGAACAAAGAGATTCTGAACAATTTTTTTTTCCCTCTGTGGCTGAAGCCAATCTGGTTGGTTTATATATCACTTGACTGCTTTTATAAAGCAGCACGTTTGCTGTCACTCAGAGCATGGGGACAGCCAGACATCTTGAGATCCAAACTGAAGGAAAGGATGAAAGAAAAATAGAAAGGAAAAGAGTAACAAGCCTAATTTATTAGAAGATATATAAAAGTAACTTTTAATCTCTCAGATGCAGTTGTCATCTCAGAGGCTTGCTGGTGAACATGTTCAACTTTACTAGTTCTCTTTGAACGTTGGCTGTCTGGTTCATCTCATCAGCTCTGGCTCAAGCACCTCCCAAGCTGACTTCTCTCAGCTTCTGACTGAATTGCTCTGCTTGGCTTCAAACTAATTCTGATAATTTGTTCTAATCTTCTGGCTCCATCTTGTTCTCTGGTTTCAACTGCCTCTGCTGATCAGCACTGAACTGCAGGAACTCACAAAGAAACTCAACTTACTGCACTGCACTCAAGGCACTATCTCCCAACTCACTGTACCAAACTCAACTCCACTCAGCTGAACTGACCGAGCTGAACTCACTAAAGAAAGTAACTTGACTGCACTGTCCTCAATACACTGAGTCACTAAGTACTCAACTCTTAAGTCACTGAGGAATTGATTGAACTCCGCTACACCTAACTCAACTGATGGAACAGAACTCCCTGTACCTACTGACTCTACCTGACCTGCTTTTAAATAGCTTCAAATGAAAGTTGGGTGTATCCTATCTCTGTCAAACCTTTCTGTGATTTGTTACATGGTTTGTCCTTCAATTAAACATCATTGTTTGGGACTAAAGGGATGTACTAAGGACCTATTTATACACCAGCCAGATCACACAGATCTAATTTTTTTTTTTTTTTTTTTTTTTTTTTTTTTTTGGATGCGCTCAGAACAGCCATGTGGCTGGATTAAAATTCCTTTACAGGGACACTTGAAAAAACAAAAGTTTTCTCAGTATTTCTTTTTCAACATCAATCCTAATTTACCTATATTCCCTACAAACAATGTAAGTTTAATAGGTAATTTTTAAACAAATTAGGACTACTACTCTGCATTTTATTTAGATCACTGGACTAATTGTCTTTTACTGTCTAGGTATTCATTATTCAAGAAAACAACTGGCAAAACCATTATCGTTTTGTCATTGTGATGAAATGCCCGAGACAAGCAGCTTATAAGGAAGAAAGCTGATTATATTCATAACTTCATCACTGTCAGTTTTTAGTCAATTAGCTCTGTTTGCTTTTAGCCTGTGATGAGGGAGGAAAGCATAGTGGGGGAAGCTATGAATAGTTATGGTCCCCATTAGCTCATTAATTTGCACGCTTAGGCCCTACTTGAAATGTTTGGAAAGAGTTAGGAAGTGTGGCCTTATTGCAATGGGTGTGATCTTGATGAAGAAGGTGTCTCACTGGCAGTGGGAATGGAGGTTTCAATAGACCATACAGGCTCACTGTCTCTCTCTGACTCTTTCTGTCTATCTTTCTCTGTCTCTATGTCTCTGTCTCTGTGTCTGTCTCTCTCTCTCTGCTTGACTATAAATTCGGATGTAAAGATTTTAGTTACTGTACTAATGATGCCTGTCTGCTTCCTATCGTGGTAATCATGGATTTAGCCTCAGAAACAAAAAGCAAGCTTCCAAACAAATGCTTTGGTCACAGTGTCTCTTCACAGCAATAGAACATCTTAGTTATAATCAGTATTACAGTTTTTAGTTTGATAAATAAGCCATATATTAGTTGTATATGAATATTGTGCTGGCTGGTTTTGTGTGTCAAATTGACACAAGCTAGAGTTATAACAGAGAAAGGAGCCTCCCTTGAGGAAATGCCTCCATGAGATCTAGCTGTAAGGCATTTTCTCAATTAGTGATCAAGGGAGGAGGGCCCAGCCTGTTGTGAATGGTACCATTCCTGGGCTGGTAGTCCTGGGTCTTTAATCCAGCAAGTTTAGCAAGCCAGGGGAAGCAATCTAGTAAGCAGCACCTGTCCATGGCTGCTATATCAGCTCCTGCCTACACGTTCTTTCCCTGTGTGAATTCCTGTCCTGACTTCCTTTGGTGATGAACAGCAATGTAGAAGTGTAAGCTGAATAAGCCCTCTCCTCTCCAACTTGCTTATTGGTCATGATGTTTCTTGCAGGAATACAAACCCTGATTGAGACAAATATGATATTGAATTTTTATTTGAAAATTTGAATTATCTATCAGAAACAGAAAATGCTTGGTCTTTGTTTATAAACTTTGTACCCTTCAAATTTGTTAAACTCACTTGAGACTACCAGAGCTTTTTTTTTTCTTATTTATTTATTATTAGAGAATTTCTTCATTCACATTTCAAGTGTTATCCCATAAGTCCCCTATACCCTCCCCCTCGCCCTACTCCCCTACCCACCCACTCCCACTACTTGGCCCTGGCATTCTCCTGTACTGGAGCATATAAACATTGCTAGTCCAAGGGCCTTTCTTCCCCAATAATGGCCAACTAGGCCATCTTCTAATACATATGCAGCTAGAGACATGAGCTCTGGGGGTTCTGATTAGTTCATATTGTTGTTCCATCTATAGGGTTGCAGACCCCTACAGCTCTTGGGTACTCTCTCTAGCTCCTTCATTGGGAACCCTGTGTTCTGCCCTATAGATGATTGTGAGCATCCACTTCTGTATTTGTCAGGGACTGTCAAAGCCTCACAGAAGACAGCTATATCAGGGTCCTTTCAGCAATATCCTGCCCGTGTATGCAGTAGTGTCTGCATTTGGTGGCTGATTATGTGATGGACCAGCCAGGTAGGGCATTCTCTGGACTACCAGAGCTTTTGAAGTGAACTCTTTGGTGTTTTCTGCATCTGTGAAAAAACAAAAATGTTTTACAACTCTGTGAACAAATGCATAAAGGGTAAGAAACGCTTCATGTTTCTTACTTTAGTGTGCTACCTGTTTCTTCAAGCATGATNATTTGGTGGCTGATTATGTGATGGACCAGCCAGGTAGGGCATTCTCTGGACTACCAGAGCTTTTGAAGTGAACTCTTTGGTGTTTTCTGCATCTGTGAAAAAACAAAAATGTTTTACAACTCTGTGAACAAATGCATAAAGGGTAAGAAACGCTTCATGTTTCTTACTTTAGTGTGCTACCTGTTTCTTCAAGCATGATATTGAATAGAGAACAAACTGATAAGAGAGGGCATTATTATCTTCCTTCATTTCTTAGATGAAAAATCTGTGGTTGCACATCATTACATTTCCTATCCACTATACATTGTTTTGAAGCTGGTCTCTGTTAATTTTAGGAAATGCTCCTCTATTCCTATTTTACTGGCAATTTTTTTTATTGAAATTGGTTTATTATTTTATTTCAAATAGTTTTCTGATTCTATTGATATGGTTTTTGTCTTCTGGCCTATCAATATGATTGATGAATTATGTTAGTTGGTATTGTAGAATAAGCTACCCTTGCTTACCACGTTAAATTCTTCTTCCTTGTGGTGTATAGGTCCTTCATATACTGTTGAGTTTAATTTCTTAATGATTTATAAGGAATTTATACATTTACATTTATGACTGATATACATAATTTTACTTCCTTTCCATGTATATGTCCATGTCTGGTAAGAGGAAAATACTGGCTAAAGCATGTGGATAAAAAAGCTTATCCTTTGTTTTGCGATTCAGCTTACAATTGGGAAAACTTCTTCCTTAAATGTGGATAAAACTGACCAGCCCACTCATCAAAGCCTGTTGTGGAATGTTATTCATCTTTAATTAGAGTTGTTTTTTTTTATTTGAAGATTTGTTTTATTTTTAATTTTGTGTGTGTATTTGTGTGTGTGTGTGTGTGTGTGTGTGTGTGTGTGTGTGTGTGTGTGCGTGTGTACATGACTTTGCAACATGAGTACAGATGAACCTATATGTTTGATGATTTCCTGGAGATGGAGTTACAGACAGTTGTGAGTAGCTGGACATGGTTCTTAGAAACTGAATCCCAGATTCCAAGAGAGCCAGTGTCCTTACCTACTCAACTGCATCCCCAGCCACTTGAATTTCTTTAAGACACTTACTATTCACTTTTCTATTGTGTATGTTTTGGCAGATGATTTATTTATAAAGATTATTAACTTTTTAATCTAGTTTACTAAATTTATGAGCGTATAGAAGATAAAGCACAGTGGCTATAGTAGTAATGGCACTTCTTTGATTTTTGTTATTAATTTGTGTCTCCTCTTGTTTTTTATTTACTCCAGCTAGAGATTAATCAATTTTGCCATTAAATAAAAAAAACTAGCTTTCAGGCTATAAATGTACCTATATTTATTAATATAATTATACATTTATATTTATATTTTCCGGTTTATGTTACATTTTCTCTAACTTTTAAAATTAGTACTGATTTTATTTTATTCTTGTCATTTGATTCACTTCAGATTGGGTTGTTTGTTTTTGGTTGTTTTTGCTTAGTTTGTTTTCCAGTTTGTTAAATTAGATTGCTAAAGTACTGATTTTATATATTTACCTCTTTTTAGAGTATTTATTGCTGCTACTTTTTAACTAAGAACTGTTTTGCAAGCATTCCATATATTTTTATAAACTTTGTTTAATTTTTTACTTGTTTAGTTAAAAATAATATGATTCCTACATTTTTTGTAACCTGAAAGCATATCTGATGAAATTTAAAAATTTTTAAGTTTGGTAAGAATTATTCCATGGCCTCAGATATGCTCTGTTTGGCAAATGTTGCATGTCAGTTAATAAGGTATCCATCTTCTGTTGTTATTGTATGAAATAGCTTATAAATGTCAATAATATCTGTGTGATGGATGGTAGTTTGAAATAACTGTCATTTGACTGATTTTCTGCCTACTGGATCTGTCAATTACTGATAAAGGGGTGCTGGAATCTGTTATGACTTTTTTCATCGCTTTAGGGTTTTGATTCACAAATACTCTTATTAGATATATATGCATGTTAATAGTTATTGTCTTGGAAAATTACCTCTTTTGTTACTAAATGATACCCCTCTTTATTACTGATAATTTACTTCCATGGCAATTTGAGTTCTTGTATACTTAATAAGTGTCTTCAGCTTTCTTTTGCTTTTCAAAATCTTGGTCTTTAATGTGTCTTTATCTGCATATTTAACTGAAGGTTATAAAGGTAGCATATTTCTGAGTGTAATTTTAAAGCCTGTGATAGCCTTCTTTTTTTTTTTTTTCAACTTTTATTAGATATTTTCTTCATTTACATTTCAAGTGTTATCCAGAAAGTTCCCTATATCCTCCCCCCTCACGGCCCTGCTACCCTACCCACCCGCTCCCACCCCCTGGTCCCGGCGTTCCCCTGTATTGGGGCATATAAAGTCTGCATAACCAAGGGGCCTCTCTTCCCACTGATGGCCAACTAGGCCATCCTCTTCTATATATGCAGCTAGAGACACGAGCCCAGGGGGGACTAGTTAGTTCATGGTTGTTCTTCCACCTATAGGGTTGAAGACCCCTTTAGCTCCTTGGGTACTTTCTCTAGCTCC